>CAUYON010120805.1:0-20967 GCA_963573935.1 Arctocebus calabarensis
GCAAGAGGAAGACCCCACTTCTACTAAAAAATAGAAAAGTTAACTGGGCATTGTAGCTGATGCCTGTAGTCACAGCAACTCAGTAGGCTGAGATAGGAAGATTGCTTGAGCCTAGGAGTTTGAGATCAAAAATACAAAAAGAAAGGTTTTTTTTTTTAAACCTATAACATTGACAAACTTGGCTCAGTGCCTGTGACTCAATGGGTTAAGGCGCCAGCCACGTACACCTGAGCTGGTGGGTTCAAATCCAGCCCAGGCCCGCCAAACAACAATGACTGCTGCAACCAAAAAATGGCCGGGCGTTGTGGCAGGCTCCTGTGGTCCCAGCTACTTGGGAGGTGGAGGCAGGAGACTCACTTGAGCCTGGGAATTGGAGGTTGCTGTGAGCTGTGATGCCACAGCACTCTATCCAGAGTGATAGCTTGAGGCTCTGTCTCAAAAAAAAAAAAAAATTGACAAACTTAAAAATGCTTGTTAACATTCATGATGAAGCTGTGGAGAAAAAGATACTCATAAATTAGAGGTGGGGATATAGGTTGGCTGAACATAATGGAGAACAATGCAGCAATGTATTAATATAAAAAAATGCACATATTTTGTGATCTACACTCACCTGCCTCATGTTATAGGGTACAGAGAGAGCAGATAGGTGAAAAATAGCATTTAAATCAGATTGTTCATTGTAACTTTGCTTATACTATCAAAAGACTTAATATAAGCTAAAGGTTGGGCTCCACGATATTTTTTGTGGTACAATCTGATATGTCAAAGCTTAAATCAAATGAGTTATATATTTGAGAATTAGTAAATGAATAATTTGCTTTAATATCTTAACTTTTACCAGGGTACAGAAGCATGGCATTTCTTTAAATTACGTGATAATTAAGATACTCAGAACTCTTTGCATTTTCTCAAATGGGTTTTTACCTCAGAGACTACCCTCTTGTATAAAGAGTCAACCATACCTTTCCCCATGATCTAATGAAAGTTAGCTTCTGTTTATACATGTATTCTGGAAAGGTGAATATACTTAATCACTTACATGTTGAGTTTACTTAAGTTTACAATTTTCTGAAATATGTTCCATGGAACTTTAGTGCTAGAGGATGCTCTGAGAAAAGAGGGATGTAGTGTAAAATAAAGTGTGAGATCCACAAACAAATTGCATAAACCTCATATACAAGTTCAGTCAAATACACTCACACCTTAAAGGCTCTGGGAAGATCTACAGCAAAGAAACTAATACATTCATATAATTTAGTCTTGTCTAAAGTGATCTGGCCATGTCTTTACTTTTTGACAACAACAAATTTAACGACCTATGGAACACACTCTTTGGAAAACCTGTTTGGTCTGGGGTCGAGAATAATAAATGAAGCAAAGACTAGGTGGATACAGAAGTGTTAGTGCTCAGGACGTGCAGAGCAGAGAAGGTGAAACACATGTGGCAACATCCAGGGGCTCTCGGGTGGGGAACGGAGAACTGTAAGCATGAAAAAGATATCAGCCATCCACGGGATATTCAGGCAAGAGAGAAAAAGTGCAAAGAAACAAAAAAGCAAGCACAAGTAATTCCTAATGTCCCACTTTACTGATTTGGCTAGATTAATAATACAAAACTGATGGGGGACAACCACCACATAGCATTAATAGGCAAAATCCTTTAGGGTAGACAAAGCATCTCCACATCCCTCTTTAAGAGGCTCCTCCAAGTCAGCCAGAGAGCTGTGACGTTCTAAATACATGCTGAACTTGTGCTTGGCATTGCTTTCATCCAGCAGGGCTCCAGTTGTGGCTGAAGCAGTACATTCCTTTTATAAACTGATTAAGGAATGTAAAACCACAGACTGTCAGGAGCTGGAAAGAGCAATAAAGATCATCACATCTAATACTTCAGTTTTATAAAAGTAAGGAAACCAAAACGTGAAAATAAAGAATTAATAAGTTTAATGTTGGAGCCATGACTGGTTAAGATTGCAAATGCTGAAACCAGAAGACTGTACATACAAAGGCAGGGTTTGCTTTAGCCATGTGAGGTTTGCTTGAGCCATGTGAGTTTAGGTAGGCTGTTATGCACTCAGCTTCAGATGTTTTTCCTCAATATTTTTTTTGTCTAAATCAATGAATGTGATAAAATGGGTAAAATGGAAAGTACATTGTTGCAGACAGTGAATAATAGATGGCAGCTAGTAGCATTGGTAATTGTTATAACAGTGGCATCAAAGAAGAAAGGGATTGTACAGATTACAAATTCAAGTGAACAAAGTTGAAAGGTGTTCTATTGTGTCTCCTTGCTTCCTTTGTTTGAGTAACTATCTAAATGAATCAGAGTTCTGTAGCAAGAAGAAACCAACAGGATGTTTATGTGTAAATATAAACACAAATATCTTTTTATATACAAAGTTCTCTATACACATGTATACATGTAAAGCGATTTGTTTTGAGAGAATTTCTCACACAACCATGGAGGCAGTCAAGTCCCAAAATCTACAGAAGGGGACTGCAAGCTGGAGACACAGGAGAGTCAATGGTCTAGTTCCACTCTTAGCCCAAAGATCTGATGTTTAGTTCCCATTTCAAAGACTGACAGGCTCTAGACCAGGGAAGAGCTGACGCGATGCTTCAGTTTGAGTCCCAAGGCAGGAAAAAGCCAATATCCCAGTCTGAAAGCAGTCAAGCAGGAGAATTGTCTCTCACTCAGCAAAAGGTCAATCTTTCCTTTTTCTATTCACATGTTCAATCAGTTGGATGAGGCCTACCCATGTCACGGAGAGCAATCTGCTTTATTAAGTCTATGAATTTTAATGTTAATTCCATCCAGCAATATCCACCACAGAAACATGGAGAACAATATTTAACCAATATTTAGGCATGCTGTGGCCCAGTTAAATTAACACATGAAGTTAATTATCACACCAAATATCAATGTAACAATGCAAAATATTAACAGTCTACTTCATGAAAACTACTTCAACTTATTCATTCTTTCATCCACCTATCCATCCATCCAGTTTAAAAAAACAAAACAAAAAAAAAACTTGCTGCTTGTTTATCAGTTTTAGGTACTAGTTAGCCCCTGCACTCAATGTTTCAGAAAGAGAAAGAATAAAAGAAGTGGTATTTTCAAGGGTTTGACAAAGACTTGGGGTAACACAGAGGGAGGGCTACTTAGGGACATTTCCTAGTTTGCCCTAGGTGTAAAAAATAATCACTGAGTTTGATGAAACCTAGAGGGTCATTTCATCTCTGCTCTCTTCTCTAAGGCAGCTTGTATCACAAAGCTGAGGCAATTCAGTATAATGCCATGCGTGAAAACAAATCTACTGTGCAGAATGCTTTTAAAATGAACCTTGACTTCCATATCACAGTCATTTTCATGGCATTAATCTAACATATTCTCTCCTGGATATTTTCTCCTAAACATTTATATTATCATTCATAGATACTAAATGCTATTTTAGTGTTTCAGGACATGCTATAAAGGTATGCAAATTCTAATCTTTTGTACATATGGGTGGCTACTTCTTGAGTTCACCTTGAGTCTCATCCAGACTCTGTGAAATACAGTACTTTGTTCTGGAAAATTAATGAGAGTATGCAAACCTACTGTTAACAAAATTAAAAAAAAAAAAGGATGCCTTAATAAGAATCGCGTCACTTTTACATCCTGATATGTGTCTGGCTCAGGTCCTGGACAGCTGAACTGTGGGGAAGCAAGAAGCTCTGGAATTGATCCCTGTGGGACAATTATGATAAGAAATGACCTTTCCAGTCTTTTATCTGGAATACTGCACCCATATCCTGTCTTGGCAGATGGCTCTTTGTGATGCTGTCCCCACTGGGGGAGGGAGGGAGAGGCTCAAGGCTGGAGGAAGACAAGGGACTTTCTCCTCCCTATTTGTCTTTGTGCCTTCTGGCCCTGTTATTCTTCCCAACAGTAGCAATTCCTCCCCCCAGCAGTGGATGAATTCAGTCTTCAGCCTTTTCCAGAACTTATAGAACCAACTTAACTGTTCTCATCTCAGACACCTGAGCACCTGCAGGCCAGTATCCCTTCCTCAAAGATCCAGGTCCCTAGCCCAGAACCTCTTCACAGCTCAGTGGCTCCAGCAGCAGGCAAGTAGTATCCCTTTGTCAGAGTTCTGGGCCCCAGCCCAGGTCAGGGGAGATACTAGCCCCTGGCAAGCAGCACCTCCTCCTCAAGGTTCTGAATTTCATATTCCTCAAAGAGTCTCAGTTTTAAATAATTCTGGTATCTTTCCTTTGTCACCTTATGATTGGTGGTGGAAGTTTTCTGCAAGTGCTTCCTCCTTGATACCTTAATGTCCTTTTGTTCCCTTTTCAGTTACTTAGCTAACAATAATCTACCTAGCTAACATTTTTTTATATTAAGTCTTCTCAGTTAAAATAGCTTGGATAGCTTCTCTCTCCCAACTGTATCCTAACCAAAGCTCTAATCATCTGGCAGAGACAACCTGACCTTAGAATTCAGAGTGGTCAATCTTAATTCTTAACCGAGAAAAGTCAGGAATCTGTGTGTCTGTCTTATAGGTAGGACACCCACAGGGATGTACAAAATCAAAGAAAAGGAGGGTGAGGGATGTCTGGGGGATGTTTTGACATCCTCATTGAGAAGGGACCCAGCCAGTAATACTACCATCAACTGTCTTCTTCTAGCACCAGAGTGTCCCTGATTTGATGTTCTGTCATCCCCACCTTGGGCATGCTGGTAAATATTTCTTTGACCAGGAAGAAAATTGAGGCACCCAAATAATGAACTAGGCTCAGTTGATCTCTAGGAAATTCTCATTCCTTCTTGCTCTACCCACCTTTCTACTCACTCAGAGCTGTCCAGTCCCATAAGGCTTTTCTTTCCCTGTCTCCTCTCTTTCGCTGCTGTCACCTAGCTTTCAGATTGGAGGTCACATGAGCAATTCATTCATGGCCCAAAAGATGTGTCAATGATATGACTACTAAGTCACTCCGTTCAGCCTTACTTGTAATCTGAAAGGGGAAAAGCCTTTATTGGAAGAAATATATTTCAACAATTGAGTCTGATGTATAAGTAACAGTATAGGTCAAATGGAGTAGATATATTAGATCAGAGTTTGGAGAAGGGCCTTTTAGCCTTTTAAAGTCATACCACAAAGGAACAGAATGTGTTTATCTGTAGTAAAAGCTGTCTTTGGCTACCATCTCCACTTAAAGCGTCTTTATTCATCTAATCTCTTACATCCTTTGTCAATGTTTTAGATACTGAAATGGGTTCTAAAAGAAGCAACTATTTAAAAAATACTTTTCCTGAATAATAATCTAGGGTTGAGTTGCAAAAGGCTTATATTGTCTTCTCACTAAGAGTAGAGCCTGGACCTCACTTTCTGTATTACAGTCATTCATCCAGAGTCTGCCCCTAGTTTTTTCAAACTTTCAAAGAAATCACTGAATAAAGACTTCTTTTTTTTTTTTTTTTTTTTGAGACAGAATCTTCATAATCTTACCTGGTCACACTCAGTAGTGTGTCCTGGAGTCTTAGCTCATAGCAACCTCAAACTCCTGGGCTCAAACAATTCTCTTGCCTCAGCCTTCCAAGTATGTAGAACTATAGGCACCCACCACAATGCCCAGCTATTTTTGGAGATGGAGTCTTTCTCTTGCTTAGGCTGGTTTCTTGTTTTCTCGTGCTCGGGCAATCCACTTGCCTCACTCCCAGAGTACTAGGATTATAGGCATGAGCCACCATATCCAGCATTGCATAGAGACTTCTTAACAACCAGCCCACAAATCTGGCACTAAGCAACCTCGTTTCCTGCCTTGGGTTTCATCTATCACAACAATATCAAAGGAATCCATTTTGAAGAGAAGAAAGACTCATGGATTCCTACCTAGATGCAGAAAACAGTCAGGCATGAGGCAAGAAAGATGAAAATCTTTGTCCTGAAGACTGTCAGTGAAGATCAAAAACTAATGATTTCAGGTCAAACATGTTTTATGTAATTGTGTTGAGTTATACTCTTCTATTCTCAGGAAAAGAGTAGAGCTTGAAGAAGCCAGGAGTCTCTGGACTGTAGGGGAGTGATCTTATAGTCAGGGAGTTGTTCCTGGGTATATGAGCCATGGAATAGGGTAAAATAAGAAGAGATCAGAGGTTAAGTTGTAGAATTACTAGAATGGCTGTGTTGGTGACTAAGCCAAAAAACAAAATGAAGGACAATGTACATGAAGAAAAACATGAAAAAAAATTTGTGTGTTGCTACAAATTATGGGGCAAAGTTGATGTCAAAAGCTAGAATATCTAAACAACTTCCTGAAAATGCAGGAAAGTCTAATATCCAGGTGACAAATGCTTCTAGCCAGGTAGGGACCATAGGAGGGTTGAGAATCTAACAGTAAATATTTTTAGGATAAGCATTTCAAAATTTAGGCCTATAAAGAAGAAATGGGAAGAAAGTGAAGAATGATTAAAAAAAAAAAAAAAAAGCAAATCTAAAACAAAGTCTTTGTAAAATACTATTACTAAGACTATAGTGTAGTTATTGTAGAAATATGTTCTTAACTAATGATACAGCAAACTTTGAAGTTTAGCATTCTAATTGTACCCAGTTTTCAAATGAGGAGAGCATGATTTATTAAGTAATTTGCCCACAATTAGACTTTTTTTAAAAAGTGGCATAGCACTGATTTAAACCTAGGCCTACTTGATAGTAAAGATCACATACTTAAGCATTGAGCTTAGTGTTCATTCTCAAAAGCACAACCAGGGTATGACTATGAGATTACTAGAACAGTTGTCAGTTACCATCTGCTTTTTGTGCGAGTTGTCTTTTAGGTTTGGGCAGTGGAAAATACCATCGTTGCTGATTTTCTGATTGCTGTCTGTAGCGAGGGTTTGTGGAGAGAGCCCACTGAATCCTAATACTGGGGAATACCCAGAAGTGCCCGAACAAGCCCAGGCAGAAGTAAGCAGGTTATGATTAGAAAATATACACTCTTTTAAATTGGAAAATTGAAAATTGAGAGCATTTGGAAAATGAAAGATAATTAACCAGGAATAAGAGCATGCCCTTGCTCTTATTCCATTGATCTACCTAGCATTTCAAGTTTGATAGAAAGCTGCTTCCAGACATTTACATAATGGAACGTCATTAGAAATTAATACTAAATGGTTGTAAACGTGGCTTTAAAATGAACAAAGCAGTGTAGTCTGATATTGTAAGAGAACTAAGCCTGAGTTTTAGACACTGATTTTCTGAAAGAGCCATTGAAGACACTTTCATAGTGTCTTACGTGGCTGTTTTAGAAAAGATGTTCACAATCAACCAAAAAAGAACGTGTTAGGGTTCTAATCAGAATGTGATTGTGAGAAGACTTGACTGAAATTGAAGAGCTTGATGTGTGCAGAGCTTGCAATATCTCTATACAAAGTCTGTGGACCCACAAAGGGATCCACAGATACCTTAAATCATGGTTCCAGTCCTGCCACCAATAAACCTGCCTGTTTTTGTCCCTTCCCACTGCTGTGGCTGTGGAACCACATTCTAACATGATCTTCAAATGACTAGAGGGCAAAATCAAAACTAAAATCTCCTTGGTTTAATAATCTGATATTTGAACTAAAATAGATATTCTAAGATTCTTCCAATGAAGAGTTTTTGAGAGTAGTAAAGAGTTGATTAGTAACTAAAGCAATTTTTATGTACTCTGATGCTTTGTTTCAAGACATGCACTCTTTCAACATTATACTTGATAATGTATCTGAATTTATTCTAAAATTAATATTTTAGAAAATATATTATCTTTGTCGTTTGCATTAAACTATGACTCTGGTACATCATTAAATGCCCAAGGGGTATATGTAACTGAACATGATGAAAGAGTTAGGGTTCTTGTAACAGAGAGGGATGGTCAGAAAAAGGACAATAGGGTAAGGTTTAAGTGGGTTCAGTAATCACTGCATTCATGGCTATAAATGGGGTTCTTAACCTGAACCAGCTGATATTCAAACATGTTGACACGATCTCCAGGGAGACAAAATGAATTCAGACAGATTAATGCAAGTCCTCTTCTACCACCAGAAAAAAGAAATTTAGTATCACAAACCTTTTAGAATAGGATGCACATTGAAAACAATTTCATATACTTAATTCCTTTTATAATAAAATGCTTTGCTCATAGCAAATAGCAATTGCCCATTGACTGCTAATGATTGCTTCTTGGCAATAGATTATCAGCATTACTCTCATTTCCCATTTTAAGAAAAAGATTACTTTTAATACTGCATCTTGGTTCCTTCTCCTATGTTAGATTTATATCATACATCTAAATAATTCTTATCTTTCCAGGGCAAACTCCTATTATTTTCAAAGAAGCATCTTGATGAAGACGTTAAATATTATTTTGTATTTGAAAAACAGAAAGTACTTAAAATAAATAAAAACCTCTAATTTAAGCTGGGAAGTGATAATATTCATAATATTACAAATAAAATGTTTGTAATATATGGCAAAGAATGGAGGGAAAAACCAGATGAAAGAATCTGGGAAGTTAGTCATTGAGATGGTTTCCTAGAATGACAGATTTGTTCTAAACATTAAGGATGTGAGATGAGGGCTCAGAGCCTGTGGCTCAACGGGCTAAGGCAGCAGCCACGTACACCTGAGCTGGCAGGTTCGAATCCAGCCGGGGCCCGCCAAACAACAGTGACGGCTGCAACCAAAAAATGGCCAGGCATTGTGGTGGGCGCCTGTAGTCCCAGCTACTTGAGAGGTGGAGGTAGGAGACTCGCTTGAGCCCAGGAATTGGAGGTTTCTGTGATGCCACAGCACTCTATCCAGGGTGACAGCTTGAGGCTCTGTCTCCAAAAAAAAAAAAAAAAAAAGGATGTGCAATGAAGCCATGGTGCAGTGGCACACATCTGTAATCTTGGCGCTCTGGGAGTCCCAGGATTCCCTAAATCCTGTAGTTTCAAGACTAGCTGAAAAAGAGTGCAATCCCTTGTTTATTAAAAATAGAAAAATAAGCTGGGCATGGTGGTGTGGGCCTACAGTCCCAGCTACTCAGGAGGCTTGAGGCAAGAGGCCAACTAGGAGTCTGAGGTTGCTGTGGGCACCATGACACTTTAGCATAGGATGCACGCGATGTCCCCCCAAAAGAAGAAAATGCGAGAGGAGGAAAAGAAAATAGCAAGGGGGAAATGTGGAGGTTAAAAAAGAAATGAAAAGAAACTTTCAAAATATTTTGGCCCTGTAAGTAAAGTGAAAGAGAAAACAAGAAAACCATTACTTTTTGCCCATCCTGGGTGCCAAGCTTTGTACGTATGGAATTCGGTTATTTCTTAAAACTGAATGGTAGGTAATAGTAATTAACATATTTTACAGATTATTGTGATGATAATACTGATATTTAGAAGTAAAAAATTCATATGTTATATTTCACTAAAAAGTTTAAAAAAATTGTTTAACCAATATATTGACATATGTTCATTTGACACATTTTGTATATACTAAATCCTGAGGTTTTCTAATCAGAGCAGCTTTGGAAAGATCTTTTCTGGTCCACGTATCCAGGTAATTAACACAAGGGCTTTATAACTCCATACCTATCCTATAAACATTTAACTTTCCTCTGGTCAAGAGATTGAAATAGATGGTTGATCACTGACCTCTTAAAGTTTCATCAGCAATCATAACTAAAAAGATAACTATTCAAATAAATTCATTCTACATGTCTTCCTGGCCACCTGGCTGGATTGCTTTCTTTGCTTCCTCGAGTTTGCAATAGCTTTGTAGGTAAATTCTAGCCAAAGCAGCGAAAGCTGACGTGATATTCGCCTCCTTGGATATATCTCCAAGTGGAACAAGCCATAAATTGAAAATGTCAGACCTTCCTTCCATTATGTTCTCCAGCTGACATAGTAGGTAGAAATATCTGCTGATTTGAAACAGATACTATAGATGGTTAAATGATCAAAAGATAAACTTCTCTATTCCTTAAGCCAATGACTTGTTTTGGACATATTAAACTTTAAATTAAACGGTAAAGCAATTCTACTTGAAGATAAAAACATTGTTTTTTCCCTAAATTTTTATTGCTCACCTATCTGTTGGGCTATACATGGAAAAGTAAAGTGGCAAATTGGAATGGACCCACAAATAATCATGTCTATATCATTTTTATTTTGGGTATTGTGTGGATATAAATTACCTATCTAGAGGTTTCAATTTATTCTACTTTAACCTGGTATATGGATACCCTTTTGCTTACAAAGTGAGATATTTGGTAAAAATAAAACAATAGGACATCTTGAAAATGTTAAAAGGAACTTAGAATTTTTTTTCCTATTATCCACTTAATTTGACATTATCTCTTCTTCGAGGTTATTTTTCCCCTGGCCAGAAAATTTTTAGGTACTATTTGCTCTGGTACCTCACTGGTAATAATGAAAAAGTTCTTCAGTGATCACCAAAGGCTTATCATTAAGAAGTATTTGTATAATATCTTTCCCTGACCTGTTGGTGAATATCCTTTAGGAAAGTTATATCACATGCTGTTATAGACATTATTTTAAGAAATATTATTCTTAGAGTTCTATTTCAGTAGATTTTTTCCTTCCTGAAATATATAATCACCACCTATCTCCCAGAAGGTGGAAAATTTTCATTAATAAATTTATTTTGGGAATCACCTCAGAAAAAACTATGCATTACCAGAAAATCCTGGGATGGTATAAAACATTTGCCCCCTAAACTGAAAAGATGCTTCCAAACTGAAAGACCAAAGAATGACCCAAACAAATCCATCCTGATTGGTGAGATGAGTTTTAGGCTACATCTGCAAGACTCTGACCCCTGGGTGGTGGCAGTAGTTCTCCAGAGAGTACAGTCCAGGCTACCTTCCTGTTTGTGGAGCTGTAATGATCTCTCCGGCAAATGAGAGCTCTCCATCCCATCACATGTTTGCAGGTAAGATGACCATTTATGTACAGGAAGCTACGTACGAATGCTCTTTATTCATTGTATTGCTTTCAGCTACCTTGTTTGGCTCTGTCTCTCCCTAAAGAAATCTGCTTGAGGTCTGTTCAACATTAAAAGTTCATAATGGGAAGCTTGTTTTTGCTCTCACTATGTTAATTTCCTATCATTTTGGCTCGCATCACGTGTGATATTTCTTTTTCTTTATATCTTTAAAATATGTTGAGGTAATGTTTTCTCCCTTTCGCTTTTTAAACACACTTTTACACTCGAAATAACTTGCTTAAATTTTTACTTTATATAAAGCCAGACTGTCTCTCTAATAATTATTCTGTTCCTGTCTTTTCTTCCACTGAGGGCTAATCCTCTGATCCATAATTAGGAGAAGTGACAAAGTTGGTCAGTCACACCTTGCCTCTTCTTTGGTTTTCTGTTAGGTCCTTTTGTAGGTTCTTCTGAACCTGATCTCAACTGTGTAAATGAAAGATGATTCAAACACTTAGTGGACACTGTATATGAGTTATTCAGGAGCCAGGATGCCTTGTGCATCAGATAAAGATAGGTTTTAGAGAAGAGCTTTAAAGGTATTATTTACAAAAGTATGGACAAAATTATAAGTGATAACGACAAGACAGGGTAAGTCTTCTGAAGCTACATCATTTTCAGATTGAGTATTATTCCCAGGTTAAGACCATCTTTAGATGTGTAGGGCAAGGAGAGAAAGCAGTGACAAAAACATAGACCTAAAGGCGGAGATTATCTGCAAAGGCCTCTTGGTAGGAGCTATGACCTTTGGTAGAAAGACATAACCCACTCACACCAACCTGTCAAGGAGGAGCTGAAGAAAAATACCCTGACCTGACACTCAACCCAATTTTCAATCTCTTGCCAGTGCTTCCCAGTAGGCAACCCCAACATGGAGTGAAAAGGAAAAGTAGTCCATTAATGAACCCTCATGGTCAGACCCCAGGGCACTCAGAGCAGGTTGGAGAACTGCACAGTGGCTTAGAGAATCAAATGGAAGATACCCAGCCCAGACATCACAGGAGAGCCAGAAATGCAAGGATGGGTCTAAAGACATGATATACACAAGGAGATCCAAGGAAAGCAGCTAGAGAGATTTAAATAGCATCTGGAGGACAGCTAATGCTGCCCTTAAACTTCCTGTTTAATAAACCTTCAAGGTGGCTTCATGAAATATCATTATCCCATTTTACACTTTTTCAATAACTTAGCCAGATCGCAACAGGTAAGTCAAAATTTGAACCAAAGTTTAACTGGCTTTGAAGTTGTCCTGTGTTACGAATTAAAGGGAGCAATCTAGGCTCACAAATAACCAACAAATAGACAGATAAGAACAAAATGAACATCACTATCCAGAGAAGAGCTTAGACCAGAGAAGAGCTTAGATTATTAGGTCACACAGACATGGTAAAAAATCCAAAGCAGATAAGACAACTAAAATGATACAGCATTATTCTTTAGTAAGACAACAACTAGCAATGCTAAGATGAAACTTCTTACTCAATAAAACTCATGCATTTGGGAGTACAGAGACTGGACCATTCTTCAGAATACATTGTTACAGCCATTGGATGTCTCTCCCCTTTCAAAACCCATATGTAAATGGTCAACTATTTTTTTCAATGCCCAATGGAAAGGACAACTTGGAATTTACTATGCTAGAGTGTTCCATGCTAAGTAAGGTAAAATCTCTACTTTCTATTGACAGTGTTCCAAGCTAGTGATTTTAGTCAAGGAATTTATCAAAATCTGCATCTATATTGCTAATTACAGGAAAGTGTGTTGGAAACATGACTATCAAATATGAAGAGCATTGCTGTTTGCTAAGAGGGTTTCCTAGACAGCAGCATTAGAATTGCAAATGTAGCATTTTCAAATTGGTGGGTAGTAAATACAGGATAAGAAAAAAATTCAAGGGCTATTTGGACCTACCATGATTTAAAGGTCTTGGATTTTAAATTGTAGTACTCAATGACACTGTAGAGTCATGAATTTCAAGGTGGAATCTCACCTCTAGCTCCCCATTCTCTTATGTATTAAGAAAGTTATTACACCTCCAGGTCTCACTTTCTTCATTTGTAAAATAAATGATTTAAATTTCTATAATCCCTAGTTATAATATCTTGACTGAGTTTATGTTACTCATCGCCAGTGTTAAGACCAAATAAAGGAGTTCAATTATAGTGAAATTACCCCAAGCTCTCTTTTTAGCACTTATACACAAAAGGGGAACTTTTATAACAACTGTCTCAGCCTTTAAAGACTGAATTGAAATTCTACCATCTCCATGGAACCATTTTTTTCTTTAGACCTTTTCCACATATATACACATTTTTAAAAAGATATAATTACACACGGTAATATTTACCCTTTTTATTGCATAATTCTCCAAGTTTTGGCAAGAACGTGCTATCATACACAGCCACTGCAATTAAATATATACCAGTTCTATCACTAACAAAAATTCTTTGTGCCTCTCTCTAGTCAACACCTGTATCCACCCTTGCCCTCGGAAGGGTGGATGATTTCTGTACTTAATAGTTATGCATAAGTTTTGGGATGCCATCTAAATGAAATCACATAATATATAGCCATCTGTGTCTTTTTTGTCTTTTTTTTTTTTAACTTGGCATAATACATTAGAGACTTGTCCATACCGCAGAATGCCTCCATAGTTCATATTTATTTCTTTTTCTCCATTGCCTTAAAGATTTGGGATTTTTTTCCCATTGTTTTCCACTGGGTTGAATATTATGTGCCTCATATTTTTCTGGCTTTTATACTGTTTGGTGCTTTCAGATCTTTGTTAGTTTTGAACAATTTGCAGTTGTATCTTTTTATCTTTTTATCACTTCCCTTTTCCCTTTCTTTTATCTGGGATTCCAATTATATGTATTTTAGGTGGTTTTAGATGTCTTTTTATTGCTCTTAGGTGCTCTTATCTTTTTCTTCTCCCATTCTTTCTTCTTTTTATTTCAGTTTTAAATAATTTCTATTGAAAAACTTTAAGTTCACTTATTTCTTCTTTAGCTCTGTCAAGTCTACTGATGGATCAATGAAAAGCATTTTTTTATGCCTGATATTGTGTATTCTGATGTTCGTATTTCCATTTTATTTTTTCTTAAATTTTCCATTTTGCTTTTAATCCCCATTTTGTCCATATGTATCGCCAGCACTTTTCATCAGAATATTTAAAAGTGTTAATCATAGTTATTATACACATACATATTCCCCCCTAATAGTTTCAACATGTGTGTCACATCTGAATCTAGGTCTACTGATTGCCTTTCCCATTGGCTATACATTTTATTTTCTAGTTTTTTTTTCCCCCAAGTTTTCTTTCCTTCCTCTTTCTTCATTAATGCAACAAATTTCCAATACTCAAAATTTAAGCCACTGATTCTGGCCAATTAGAGTTTATGAACAATGTGATCACCCTGTGATCAAATTCAGCAACACAAGATTTTACTTTATATATATATTTGTATACACATACACACACACACGTAGATAATAGTTGCCCAATGATACTTGGTTTGATGCTGATTAAATTTGCTACTGATGAGAGAAACTAGACAAACCCAATTTCTAAAAAGATAACTGTTGTGCTTGGTTCTCCTCATTTTTGAGGTCATGAGAGTTGACGTGTCCATCCTGATGTAAATAGGTATGCCATTGCATCTTCTTTTTTTTTTTTTTTTAATGCAGTTTTTGGCCGTTGCTGGGTTTGAACCCGTCACCTCCAGCATATGGGGCCGGAGCCCTACTCCTTTGAGCCACAGGCACCGCCCTGTATCTTCTGAGACATGGAACAACATGGGTTCCTTTTTTTTTCCCATCAGCCCAGTTTCTTTCAGTGCTTTAGCAATATTACTAAATATAAGGCAATATTCTCAAATCCAATCTATGTTTCTCTTTGTCAAACATGACTAATGACACTCATGTGACTTAGGCCACTCTCATACATGTCCAAAATTATCTACACATCTAGAGTTTGATTCTCTCTTTCTCATTAAGAAAGCCAGAGATTGAGCTGGTTAGTATAGCTGTAACTGAATTATCTCATTTCCATAAAATATGATAGATATCACCAAAGAGATCCAGAAAGTCAGCAGCAGAAAAGAGGAAGATACTTTGCCCAATGAAAGTAAAAATAAGAAATTTAAATATGTGCTAAATTATAAACATATGTTGAATCTTAAACATATGAAGATTTTATATCTGTATTCTCTGGAAAATGTGAGTTGCTAAAACTATTCACTTGTGAGTGACAAAGTATTCTTATAGTATTTATACTTCCAGATCAGTATTTTAAATACTAGAGTCAATGTTCTCACTGAATCTATCATTCCTTTTTTTCCCCCTTCCTTTCTTCTTCTACCTTTTCTTCTCTTTTGGAGTATATCATTAGGCACAGTAAAATTTGTACTTTATTGTTCTGTCCCCTGCCCCCTGACTACTGGACAAACAACTGGCTCAAGAAGAAGTTGGCATCAAATTAATAAATTGTGCTTTGGGAGTTATTTGTACTCTTCAGAAGTCCATGTTCCCTTAGCATTTCCAAAGACTTAGGAAATAATAAATAAAAAATTAAAAATAAATAAATACTTGAGAAAATTGAGCAGTCATTAACATTTCAGAATAAAAACAACAATGCAGATCGTTAGTAAGATCTTAGCACAATCAGAGTAAATTACTCTAAATCTCAATATACTTTCAGTACTCTCTTCTTGTCAGCTGGATTGAATCTCCTATAAATAATTATATTTTTGCTCTATCGTATCTAGATAGATGATATTTGGGCACAATCAGAAAAGAACTAAAATTGACTTATTGAGATCAATGTGACAGGAAAAGTAGTCTCAATTTATTAAAATGTTGAATTGTATAATATAAACTAATAATCTATTTTATAAAATAATCTACTTCAATGGTATACAAAGGCAAACTCAGTTAAAGTGTTAGCATATACAATAAACAAATATTCTATTTTGCATTTTGTATTATGCATAGCATTTCTTCTTGAATTCTTACCCCAGACATCAAAGCAACACTCTAGGATAGGTGAGGTCATTTTGAATCCTCTCCATCTCTGTTCAGTATTGTAGGAGAAGGGTTAGCCAACAGATAGACCTTCACCTATCCCTCAGCCTGACTCTGTACAAAAGTCCAATAACAATACCATATTTTCAGAAAGTAAGGCTAGGAACTAGTTTTTCTGTGCTAGTCAAGTAACTAAAGTTCCTGGGATGACTCTAGGACCTTCAATTTGTTCATTAGGGTATAAACTTCCTCTAAGTCCCGTGAGAAAACTGTGACCTATAATAACTAGGTTTCTGCCAAGATTCCTGCCTGAGCATGGAACACCAGCACACTGGGCTGTACAACCAACACAATTTGATCTCTGCCCAGTCTGCTCCTGTAGGTACAAGAATCGTGTGCCCGGAGATCTGCCTCCTCCCTTCCTCTCCTCAGGTTTCCAATGGGTGATATTTGCAGGGAAGTGAGTAACCAACACTATGATGCTGACTATGGGGAAGAAGGCCCAGAGGGTTTAGGGAATGTCTCAGGTTCTACAGTTTAATATGAGAAATACAGAAATGAAAGGCAGATATCCTCACTCCCAATCCAAGGCCCAGAAAGGGCCTTTGTAATGTTCAACTATTCATTTCTAGTGGTAAAGCACTAAATAGATATTACACATATTAATATTATATATATTTACACCCATATGTTTTATACTGTTACGTTGTCTTTATGTCTTTGTACATTTTATAAAGACTTTGTTTGAAATGACTGCTTCTATCAAAGTTTTACATGTGAGTAAACTGAGGCTTAAAGATAAATAATTAGCTCAGCTGACAAATAACAGAACTAGCATTCAAAGCTGTGACCTCTAAAATATGAAGTTTTTTAAGATGAGGTCTCATTATTTTCAAATACAGTACATTTTTAAGATTGATGACTTAAATTTTTCGTGTTTTTATTTTTGCCTGAATTGTTCTGTCTTTTAATGAAGGTCATCACTTTTGAATATATGTGGTACATGATTAAAGACTTCAAGAGGGCAGTAAATTTGACTTGTGGTTAAAAACAACAGGGCTTCAGTTATTCAGTTGAGTAAATTCACAAACCCTCTCATACAATTTAATGTAATATTAGAGGGAAACAGGTATACAAAGTAATTTATGAATAAAATTAAAGTTCACGATGTACTTATATCATCGTGTATTATATCAATGTGTATTATAAAATTCAAAGTCCTTTAATGCACAAGAATTGTTCCTGAAATTCATAGTGTAGAGCTGTGAAAGAATCCATCATGAAAAAAATTCTTCTGAGGACTCTGAATGATTAGAGACTACATTAAACAATTTAAAGAGTATGTGCAAGCCTTATGAAATAGCACAAATTCTGACACCAGTCCAGTCTTCACTTGTCAGGATCTTAAAACATTGACATGATATAGACAATTGCAAGGAGTTATCAAATAATGTCTTACTTATATGAGAGAAAACACTTGTAAAAGAGAAAAAGTCATTAGTTATTTTCTTTGTATCCTTTTTCTTTTTTGTTTTCTTAATGTAAATGAGAGGATCCATTTATACCTATCCATATAGCTCAATCCCTCTTTTTCTTAATGAGAAAGAGGGAATTAAACTCTGGATTTGTAGATAATTTGGGGCATGTACATGAGAGTGGCCCAAGCCACATAAGTGTCATCAGTCATGTTTGACAAAAAGAAGCAGAGATTAGAAAGCATTGCTCTTATTAGAAGGAATATGAGAACATTGTCTTGCATTTAGTCATACTGCTATGGCATTGAAAGAAATTGGGCTGATGAGAAAAAAGGGAAGCCAGGTTATTCCATGCCTCAGAAAATATGCCAGCATGCATACCTATATCAGGACGGACACGTCAACTCCCTTGGCTTCAAAAACAGGAGAAGCAAGCACAATAGTTATCTCTTTAGAAACTCTTGGTTCAGGTACTTTCATCAGTTGCAATTGTAATCAGTACTAACCCCATTTTTTAGCTCTTTTACATTAAAGTATAAGGGCTTAGGGAAAGAAACATTTTCCTTTAGAGAAAAAGAGAATCTTAGAAAAATGAGACATTTTCATGGTGAAGAAAAATTACAAAATTTCCATAAACACATCACTGAACATTTTGGAAGAATGCATGAGTACATTTAAGTCAGTAAGGAAACATTTAAGGGAGAAAATTAGTGAGGTATTAATTGTTTAGTACAAGAAATGATGCTCTGCTGACCTATATGAGTTAATTCTAGCTCTAAAATCTTAAATATTCCCAGGAACATGGTTTTAACCAAGTAGCCTCTGACAATCCAATGCCATGGACCTGTATTCTTTATTTAGTATTGGTGTCTACCTAGTCTTCCAAAAGAATTTACCTTTATTTCTCACACAATGTATAGAGAATTGCTTTGTAATGAACTTCTAAAAGCAACCAAATTGTTTATTTGCATCATCATTGTGTGATAATGTATTTGCTGTTAGACAATACATTTCTGGGATTTTAGGGCTAGAGTTAAAATTCAGCTAACCAAACTCTTCTGCAGTGAATATATAAAGCACTCAAGTGATCAAAGGAAAAACAGGAAGGTAGCATACATAAAGCACATTAGGCCATGGATTCTCCAAATTTCTTGAGTTCTATATCTTAGATCATGGACAGCTTGGGAAGCTCAGATCATTGGAGACAAGATGAGAAGTTTAATGAGTGTTGCAACCAGTTGGTAGGTTAAAAACGGCAAAGATCTCATTCTTCCCTCTCTGCTCACATTGTTGTTCACATGGCAAGCAATATTATTTATATTTATATGATTTTCACATTGAAAAGAACTGGAGATGATACTTATATTATGGAAGATTCCACCACATACAAGGCATTGTAACCAAACATCATTACTATAAATTGCCACTTACAGATTTTCAATCAGAATCTCTATCTATAAAATGAAAAACGTAGGGACTATAACTGACATTCTAATGCAGCATTTCAAAGCTGCTGTTAGACTCTTATGGGTCCAGTGAAATTTGAATACCTTTAATAGTAATTGCTATATGGATTCAGTTCTAGATGGGGCTGATCTAACCAATCGTTTCTACCTGTAAAACCACCACTCACTTTCACACCATGTCCCCCCACAGAGTAAATGTTTCCTCTTCCATGTTCCTGTTGTCTTGTATTTTTATGGCTACTGCTGAACCTGTCCAATTCTATCAGTATTTCATGTATGTTTACATGTAAGTTACAAGTAAATGGAACACAAATATTACTTTTATTGATTATTGTATTTCCTATCTGTCCAAACCATATCAAGGATTGAGTCACACTTTGAGAAGACTCAAGGAACATATAAGCTATTGGGGTGAGAGGGCATGTAATGAGACTAAGATGGAGTCCGTCAGGCTGGGCTGAGTTGACACAGCTGGCCTGGCCATGCTAGGTCCTATGTGACCTTCACCTCACGTCTCCCATTCTTGTTGTTTTATAAATTCAGCAATAATCTAAAAGTGTATATATTGACTATTTTAGGGCTATTGATTTAGGAGATTAATTTTTTAATTAGAAATGCTGCTATGGGTCATAGGTTATGCTGATTATTGTTTATTATGGGTCATAAGTTATGCTGATTATTGTTGTTTAAGATGAAGGTTAATGGGTGGTGCCTGTGGCTCAAAGGAGTAAGGCGCTGACCCCATATACCGGAGGTGGGGGGTTCAAATCCGGCCCTGGCTAAAAACTGCAAAAAAAAAAAAATAAAACTGTGGTTTTGGAAATGGAAGAACAGTCTCGAAGACGCTACTCTCACTCTTATCCAGAATTGCTAGCCATCTGACAAAGTTTGGTGGACCTATCCCCGTCTCTGCATATTGGTTGACAATGACAGGCAGATAGACCCTCTTCATCTAGTAACAGAGGGAGGCAGAAATATAAAAATATGATAAGGCAGGTTAAGATAAATAAGAAATAAAAGCTTTGAATATTACAGGAACATAAAAAAGAGCAAAAGCACCTAGCCTTGGAGAGCCAGAGAAGGCTTCCTGGAGAAGGGAGTATTCGATTATTTTATAAACTAACAGCTGAGTATAACCTGATTATTAGTTAGGTGAAAAAACAGAGAAAGTCATTCTAGGCAGAAAGAAGAGCACAACAGTGTGTGCATAAGAAAATAAGAATTTCGACTATGCTGGATTATATTCAAAAGCATCATCAGACTAGGAGTCAATAATGAAAGTGGCTGTAGGATTGATTTGCTGAGAGAGCTTAGACTTTACCCTTAATTGATGGGCAGTGATGGAGAAATTTTTAAAAGGGAGAGGAATGGTCATATTTCTATAGCTACAATGCTACAATTTTGCATGAAGGTTGAAATTGAAATTAGTAATACTAGAGACCAGGAGCTTAACTGGTCTTCATAATGTTTGCAGTAATCTATGTGAGAAACCATGGGGCCTGAATTTGGGTGATAATGAGAGTGAGGAGACAGGACAACGTTGGACCTTCACCTTGGCTTCACACTAGAACAATTAAGGCATTTTATTTTATATTTTCATTTCTGGTTAGTGTTGGGAAAATTCTTAATCTTTTCTGCCTAGGGAAAGAATTCATGAAGACTCCAGTGGCAATCACAGCAACAACTATAATAAGTAAATGAGACCTGATCACATTCAAAAGTTTCACTCAGCTGAGGACATCAAAACAAGGAGCTTGCAAATATCCTGACATGCAGGCTCTTCTCCCCTCCCACAGCATTTAAATCCAAGTTTACACTGGAGTGTTGGTACTTTTTAAAGCTGTCCAGGTGATTGCAATGTCCGGCCAAAGGTGGGAACTCCTGAACTACATGTGTTTTTCTTTCGTTTTTTTTTGAGACAGAGCCTCAAGCTGTTACCCTGGATAGAGTGCTGTGGCATCACAGCTCACAGCAACCTCTAATTCCTGGGCT
>CAUYON010120806.1:0-23449 GCA_963573935.1 Arctocebus calabarensis
GAGAGAGAGAGAGAGAGAGAGAGAGAGAGAGAGAGAGAAAGAAAGAAAGAAAGAAAGAAAGAAAGAAAGAAAGAAAGAAAGAAAGAAAGAAAGAAAGAAAGAAAGAAAGAAAGAAAGAAAGAAAGAAAGAAAGAAAGAAAGTCCAATAGGAGACAGGAGCTGGGAGCCTGAGTGTTACCCCACACCAACAAGGGGAGCCAGCAGATTAGCCGCAATGGTGGAATGTGAGCTTCCACCATTCTGGGGGCAGAAATGGCTGCTTCACTTGGGTCTTCCAACTCTTATCCAAATTTCTCTTGTGGCCAAACCTAATGCCAAATCATACAGAGATGTAATTGGGCTTCTCTAAATGTACACAGTAAAAAGCCATCACAGAGTCCCAAAGTCACAGAGGGGTTATATTTTCCTTGCAGAATTATTGTAAAGGACTAGAGATAATAGCAGTAAATGCAGTAGAGTGACAGATACATGACTGGTCCCCAGTAATGAAAGCAGAACGATAATGCTGTTGATGAAAATAATAGGATAATTTGTTAAAATGTTAATTCATTTTTTTCCCTTATATTGTCCCTTCTACTTTAACCAGATAGCTCTGATTGTCCTCCGATGTGTCGTCTCTTCTTGGTACTAGAATTCCTTCCTGTGCCGTATTTCTTTTCAGCCAGGTAAGGCCTTGTGAATTAGCTTAGTTAGTGGTTTGGGAATAAAAGTGACATGATAGCTTCTAGATTATCCCCTGAAAGGCAAGTTATTCACCTTTTCTGTGGACATACAGGTGACCCAGCTTTGGCCATACAGATAGGGGCAACACCCTGGAAAACGGTGGACTTAAAAGGTGGAAGGAGCCCCCAAATCCTGCGCGACCACATGGAGCAGATACAGTTGCTGTGACTAGCTCAGCTCGCAGCTGCGTTGCAAGTGTCTTACTGTCAGGTCTCTTGCCACAGCAACTTAGCTTGTACCCTGACTAAAACACAAGTTGTTCCCTTGCATCTAACCTTTCTTCTGAAGGCATAAAGCAGAAATTGCTTCAAGTCTCTCCTAGATGTAAGAAGCTAAACTTATTGAATAGATGTTCCTGGGAGAGGAAGAGAGAGTGAAGAATAAATTTCAGTCAAGGGGAAAGAGAAGAGGATTAAGGTCTTCAGTGCCTATCAGCAGTGAGGACCCTTGCCCCACAGAGTCCCAGGAGCAGCAGGTCTTAGGGGGAACCACTGCATGGTGCTCCTTGAACCCGACACTGGCTCCAAGTCTCATCTTAGAATACCATGGTGGGGGAAGGTGCAAAAATGCCACATGTAAAGGGACCATTTGAAGCAGAACAAAGGAGGTCTTAGCAGTAACCAGTTAATTAATTAGCAAAGGAGTCACGCAAATGCCCTTCCATTGGGAAACCCAAGAACATTTTCTCCAACTGCAATCAGCATGGATTTCCCATTAACTTGGCAGGATGGAGATTCTAATATAGGTTTTATTTATTTTTATTTATTTTTTTTTTTGAGGCAGAGCCTCAAGATGTCACCCTGGATACAGTGCTGTGGCATCACAGCTCACAGCAACCTCTAATTCCTGGGCTCAAGCGAGTCTCTTGTCTCCGCTTCCCAAGTAGCTGGGACTACAGGTGCCCGCCACAATGCCCGACCATTTTTTGGTTGCAGCCATCATTGTTGTTTGGCAGGCCCGGGATGGATTCGAACCTGCCAGCTTAGGTGTACGTGGCTGGCGCCTTAGCCCGTTGAGCCACAGGCGCTGAGCCCTGATATAGGTTTAATATTATTTTTTAAATAGAGAAATGTATTTCTAGCACTACAAAATTTATGGGGTTTAGATTCAATCAAATGCATCATTTTTATTATTATTTTTATCCAAGAGTCACATCAGATTTTGTGTCTACCCCAGAGTAATCCCTGGTGTAGGTCTTAGCTAAGGCTGAGCTGCAGGGTGAAGATATTTGTGTCTCCAGTGAGAAGGCCCAGGGAGGCAGGGCAGGAGGCAACCTCGTGCCCTCAAATTACCGTGGCTCTCGGACTGGCTGCCTCCAATATCGACCAGAACATCTTTCTTTCTCCCGCACAGGGTGAACTTGATAAAATCAAATAAGGGGCAGCTTGGGAACAGAAGTTATTCAGTGTCCTGTCTCTCCAGCTCTTCAGGGAGCAGTGAGCTTCAGGGAATCAGCATCACCAGAAGGTGGAGTCATCAGGGTCTTCCTAGGAATTGCAGAAGAGTCACAGCCAGGAAGGGCTCTAGAGACCTACAACACAACATTTCCATGACTGGCACGGGCAGACCAGCACCAGAGAAGAGAACAGACATGCCCACAGCTACACAGCTAGTGGAAGGTAGAGGTAAGACAGGGACCAATGATCTTCATTCTCAGGCCAGTCTCCAGTTTGTTTCACATAGGAAGAACCCAGAGGAAACTTTGATTTTATTGGCGGAAATTTAAAGCAGGGTGAAATGTCCATATTCCCCTTCCATAGTCCTGCCCAGGGGCCACAAATTGTCGGTATTCATATCCACTCCAGAAGCCTTAAGTGCACAAGCTCTTATGTCAACATAATCAGGAAGAGAACGTTAGAACTCCTTGAGGATGTAGAAGGGGATGTGGAGGCCGAAGGATGCCGTAGGCTTCCTTCCAGAGGACCGGGGGGGGAGGGGGTGCTGTCCTCAAGTTGTGCCCCAGACCTCTCTCCTTCCCCTTTGCCCTTCCTCTCATCCCCTCTTTTCCTTTCCCCTCTCTTATAGACATAACCACCAGCCCCAGCAAGAGGAGGGGTACAGAAGACAAGGATCAGAAGGCCAGTTCAGAGGATGAAGATCCCCCCACACACACAAGCTAAAACACTGAATTTTTCTGGTGGCCAGCACCACCTGGAAAGCATTGAAATTCTTGATAAATTACAGAAGGCTAACAAATTACAGAGAAGCTCACCATAAAGGCCTGAGATTTTTATGGCCCCAAAGCAGGTATAACAAACAGCTGGAGAAGGCAAACAAAGCTGCTTCTCGGCAGCCAGGTACACTCATTCCGGGAAGTGAGGTGGCCAGTCCAGCTGTCTGCCCTAAGCCCTTCCTTCCTCCCCTTCTCCCTTCCTCCCTATCTTTGGCTTTTCCTCCCTTCCTTTTCTCACTCATTAACTAATCCATGTACACAAACATGTATTTGAGCTTCTTCTGTGAGCCAGGAACCCTGCTTAGATGCTATGGTTAGAAAGGTAAACTTTCAGTCTCTTCCCTACCAGGACACTGCATCACTTTTGTCAATCATTCGATCATTTATTCAGCACACATTTTATGAGTTGCTGGGGTAAGAACAATACAGCCTTCCAGAACTGCAACTTACACTGACACATGCCCTACACAATTAGCAACTTCCTTCTGCTAAGCACCTCCAGAAAGACACCGTTCACCTAAAGATTAATTACAGAATCATTTATCTTTAATTTTTCCTCATCCCTTTCTCAACTCCTAAACTCCTCTATGCCTGTCTCCACTAATCTTTCTTCCCCAAAAGGGAAATAGCTTGTGCCTGGAATTCTAAACTCCCCGATTTCAGACAAGGGCTGGGAAAGTATAAATAAGCATATGAATATTTAGCAAAAATGACTGCTATGCGAAGCTTGAGCGTTGTTGTCATAATGCAGAGCCGCTTTAATCGTAGCCACAGGGAAAGCTTTTGTCACTGTCTTATCACACAGGAATGACTTTCCCATTGGCAATGGCGGGCTGCCAGCTGGCTGCGGAGCCAGCGCCTTCTTGGTCCAGATCACAATATCATTGGCATGTTCCACCACCGCCGCCGGGCACTGACATTTCTATTTTTGTAGGAGGTGCTGGGTCAGGAAACAAAACTGCAGAATCACGGACTAGTTCTTGTTTACAATGAATCTGTGTCTCATTTTGGCCCAGAAACCTAAGAATTTCTACTTCTTAGGGTTCAATTCAGCTTGGAGCTTTGCTGATTGAAGTCAGTTGATGGTCTTTGGATCTTATCATGTCCTTCAAATTCCCAAAGGAAGTGGTAGAGCATATCTCTGTATAACTGCAGTAATTTTGCTATTTATAAATAAAGCAGTAAATCAGCTGGACCATCGCCTTCATCCAAGCCCAACTTAGAATGAGCATGAAAGAGAGAGGGCTTCTATGGGAAAACAAAGTTCTTCAGGAGAAGGATTTGGAACCACCATTAGTTTCCTCTCTCAACAAATGCTGCCCATAGCTCCTTTAAACTTTACTTAAGACAATTCATAGGCATTTAGGCTCTGTGATAACTGCCTCTTTGAAATATTTTAAAATTAGCTTGACACTTCTAATTCTAGTCCAGATGGACTAACAGGGATCAGATTTACTTTCCCAAATAAAAACAAAACCAAAAAATGGACAAAAATATATGAAATAGTAGTTTCCAAGACTGAATAGCAGTTAATAGAGGGTCCCTGAGAATGGAGAAACAAACAAGATGAGTCCCAAGATTGTCCCAGCTTACTGGCTTGAGAGACTTTACAGGTGGCAGTTCAGGAAAGGGAAACACAGAGTGTAGTGGGCTCCTTGAATTGAGGGATGGGGCTGAGAGTCTGAGAGATCAAGGCAGCTGAATTATGCAGAACAGAATCCTGGGGAGGAAAGACCAGCAAGCAAAAAGAACGTTGAAAATCTCAAGAGAGACCCCACTAAGTTTTCAGCTGAATCACCATCAGTTCACACATGGGAAGAAACTACATGGGGTTGGGGAAAGAACTACTTGAAAGGATTAGAGGCAACTGTGCCCAGCAATCACACCCAGGTAGAAATAGTACTGGCTCCCACCAGCCAGACTGAAAAGCTTATGATTTACGAGCATTGGGTAAAATACACAGAGGAGACTTACATAAGTGAAGACAAATTAGCCTCCAGTCCTGCTTAGCAGGTCTTAAAAGCAAAACCCATGAAGATCAAAGTATTTCCACATAACTATTTCGCATAGGATATTTCCGTATCCTATGAGAAAAGCTCAAGAATATTTATAGGAATGCAAAGATACAACGAAGTAAAATTCACAGTGTCTGGCAGCCAATCAAAAGTCACCAAATGTACAGAGAAGCAGGAAAATACAACTCTGATTTTCTCTGCACTAATTTCAAGCAGTTTATTATAACCCTTGGTGTCTTCTTTCCCTTCTTTTTTTGTGTTTATGTTTCTTATGTTTGGGGTTTGTTGACCTTCTTGGATCTGTGGGTTTATAGTTTTCATCAACGTTGGAAATACCAATCAATTAAAATGAATCCAGAGCTCACACAGGTGTTAGAATCAGCAGACAAAGACATTAAGACAGCTATTATAACTAAATTCTTTATGATCTAAAAGTTAAGCAGAGACATAGAAGATTTTTTTCCTTAAATAAAGACTCCAATTCAGCTTCTAGAGATGAAAACCATAGTATGTGAGGTAAAAAATACTTAGAGTGGGATTGAAGAGGGAAATATCAGTGAATTTGAAGACAGGACAATAGAAACTATTCAAAATGAAAAGAGAATTTTTAAAATGAGCAGAGCCTCAGTGAGGTATGGGGCACCTCCAATAGTATAATGTAAGCATAACAGGAGGGGAGAGTCAGAAAAATATGTGAAGAAATAATGGCCAATATTTCCAAAGTTAATGAAAACTATAAACCCAAAGACCCAAGAAGGTCAACAGACCCCAAACGCCAGAAATGTAAAAAAGAAAAAGAGAAGGAAAAGAGGACACCAAGGGTTATAATAATCAAACGGCTCAAAACAGTGGTACAAAGAGAATCAGAGGCACAAAGGAAAGGATAACAGCAGATTTCCCATTAGAACAATACAAATGAGAAGATAGTGGAATAGTATCTTTAAATTATTGAGGAAGTTTTTTCAAACTACAGTTCTATACTGAGAGAGAAAATATTTTTCAAAAACAAAAATGAAATGCTTTTTCAGAAATGATGAAACTGAAATAATTCATCATTTAGCATTCCCCATGCTATCAGAAATGTTAATTATACCAGATGGAAATATGAATGCACACAAGAGTGTAACAGAGTGCTTCAGAAATGATAACTACATGGAAAGATATATGATTCTTCTTATTTACAATATATAACATACAATCATTTAGGGCGGCACCTGTGGCTTTGTGAGTAGGGCGCCGGCCCCGTATACCAAGGGTGGCAGGTTCAAACCCAGCCGCGGCTAAACTGCAAGAAAAAAATAACTGGGCATTGTGGTGGGTGCCTGTAGTCCCAGCTACTTGGGAGGCTGAGGCAAGAGAATCACCTAAGCCCAAGAGCTGGAGGTTGTTGTGACATGTGACGCCATGGCACTCTACTGAGGGCAATAAAGTGAGACTCTTTCTCTAAAAAAAAGAAAATAATAATCATTTAAACAAAAAGTATAACAGTGTAGCATGGGATTTGTAATATGTACATGTATGTATAACACATGTAAAACTCATGATAACTACATCATAAAGTCCAGGAAAAGAAATGGAAGCATATTGTTGTAAGATCTTATACACAATGTCGTATTCACTTGAATGTAGATTGCATTAAGTTAAATTTTATAAAACCTAAAGGAATCACTAAAATAACAAAAAAAGAGTTAAAACTAATAAACCAACAAAAAAGACAAAATCATAAAACATTTAATTAATCCCCAAACTATATTGTCTAAGATTCTAAAAAACAAATTCTGCTGGAAGTTGAGACAGCAATTTGCGGGACATGGGAGGTAGCAGAAGGGCCCTGGGAAAGGGTGTGATTAACCTAGAGAGGAGAATGGATGCTGAATACAATGTAAGGGTATAAAAGAGTAGCTGGGAGAAAGGAAGGGGAATTGGGAAGACAAGGTCAAGAATGAGGGCATTATTTAAGTCACCTTCTATACTTTACCATTTTAAAATGGTAAAGCCTTACCCTCTTCCTCACCTTGGGATTATATAAACAAACAAAAATTGATTATATCTTTCCTCATTTCTCAACACTCACCAACCACTACATTCAGCTGATGACTTTATCTCATATGACTTTGAAAAAAATAGCAAACATTGGGTGGGAACTCTCTGATCTACCCATAAGCAAGTCTACCAACTGGCTACATCTGTTCCCAACTGCTGCTTCCTGCCTTCTAGCTCAACTAAAGAAACATTCACATTCCTCTCTCCCTTCTCATCTTACCCAGGGTGTGGCTCTGTCTTTTGCATCATTGTCTCTTCCCCCTTACCAGAAGATATTGCACAGATATGTTCTACTGTTTCTGTGCACACTGCTTCTCACCACATAACCACTGCTCTAAACCTCTTTCTAACCCCTACCATGCTGACCCCATTTTGCAATTTTGCTCCTTGATTTCCTGCTATGAGTTCCAATTCTGTCATTTAACCAGTAGCAATTTTGAATATAGCTCTGAATCTCACCTACATCATATACATTCTATCCATAGCCATGATCCTCTTCCTTGTCCCTGCCATATGTAAATATACTAAAATGATCTTATGATATATGCAAAAGAAAATAATATCTCCATTTTCAGATAACAAAATGGAGTGAGGTCAGATGATTTGTCCAAGATCATATAGCAAGTAGAAGAGCTGGGATTTAAGCCCAGGTGTTCTGACTGCAAATCATTTTATGACAACAAAGTAGCTGAGACAATGGCAATGACCACAGCCTTGGGTCAGCTTCAAAGCTTAGACTCCTCTTCTGAGGGCACCTGATCTGGAAAATTTCACGGAGGCTGATTCCCTTTATCAGTCAAGAGAATACTTCTGTCCCCTCTGTTATTCTTATGTCCCTCCAACTCTTGAGAAGTCCAGTGCTTGAATAAGAAGGAATCTTTTTTGTCTTTGGCTGTAGGTCATTCTGATCAGGGATAGGAAAGTGAGGTAAGAAAATAATGTAGACCAAGTTCCTGCAAAATGTTCTAACCTACATGAACTCACAGAACCATTACAACAACTTTTATTATTGTTATTGTATTTCTTATATATATGCATATTTTATATGTTTTGAGATAGTCTCCCTCTGTTGCCCAGGTTAAAGTGCTGTGGTATCAGCCTAGCTGACAGCAGCCTCAAACTTCTGGACTCAAGTAATCCTCTTGCCTCAACTTCTCTAGTAAGTGGGATCATAGGTGCCCACCACAACTCCCAGCTAATTTTTCTTTTTTGCATTTATAGCAGAGACAGGGTCTCATTCTTGCTCAGGCTGGTCTCAAACTCCTGAGCTCAAAGGATCTGCCCAGTAAGCCTTCCAGAGTAGTAGGATGATAGGTGTGAGCTGCTATGTCTGGCCTATGGCAACCTTTTGAGTGAGGTCTCAGGACACAGTTATGTCTATATTTGTGTATGCATGCATGTATATGTCTATCACTCGAACTAAGATGCATTCCACCAGATATTTAATAGAAAATGAAAAGAAGTTGGAGGACTTACAGTACCTCATATTAAGACTTATTTATGGCTCGGTGCCTGTGGCTCAACGGGCTAAGGCGCCAGCCACGTACATCTGAGCTGGCAGGTTCGAATCCAGCCCAGGCCCACCAAACAACAATGACGGCTACAACCAAAAAATGGCCGGGCGTTGTGGTGGGCGCCTGTAGTCCCAGCTACTTGGGAGGCGGAGGCAGGAGACTTCTTGAGCCCAGGAGTTGGAGGTTGCTGTGAGCTGTGATGCCACAGCACTCTATCCAGGGTCACAGCTTGAGGCTCTGTCTCAAAAAAAAAAAGACTTATTTATAAGTGAAAGGAATCACATCAGTGTATCATTATTATAAAGAAAGATAAATATAGAAAAGAGAGATCATACCATGTGAGGTTTTATTTAAGAACCTTATCTAAGAAAAGAAAGCATAGGCCATTCTGCTTATCACATATAAAACAGAAAGATGGATCTAATTTCAAATATCAGTCATATCAACAATTACAGTGGATTAAAATCATGTATTATGTCAAATTGGTACTCAGAGAAAGATCCAACTATATATTATTTATAAGAAACATTTTATAGAGAAAGCAAAAGAAGACTTAAACAAATGAAGAATCATGTCTTTTTCTTAGATAGGAAATGTCAGGTTGTAAAAATGTTAATTCTCCCGAAGTTTAATTTATGACTTTGAAAACTCCCAATAAAATTACCAATGGGAATCATCTGAAACTAGACAAACTAATTCTAAAGTTAATATAGGAAGAAATTGTAAAATAGCCAAAGACTTTCTAAAAAATTAAATGATTGAGTAGATATTAATGCATATTATGAAACTAAAATAATTTAAGCAGCATGGTAAATGAATTAATAAACAAATAGATTAGCATAAAAAGCCAATTGTAGATCCAAGTTGAGAAATGTACTAAATTGTTAAAGGAATTTCAATTAGTAAAAAAAAATTATATTCAACAAATAATGTTCAGACAAATGGGTGGCCAGCTGAAAAAAAAATAAAGGTAAATCCTAGACATCATACCATACCCCAAAATAAATTATAGAGAGGATCAAAGATTTGAATGAGAAAATGAATTCGCAAAAGCACTAAAAAGGCAGGGTGTGGCAATCCTGGCACTCGGGGAGGCTGAGGAAGATGGATTGCTTGAGCTCAGGAGAGTTCGAGACCAACCTGATCAAGAGCCTCCACCATCCCCTACCTTGATCTCTACTAAAAATAGAAAAACTGGGCGGCTCCTGTGGCTCAGCGAGTAGGGCGCCGGCCCCATATACCGAAGGTAGCGGGTTCAAGCCTGGCCTCGGCCGAACTGCAAAACAAAAAAATAGCCAGGCGCTGTGGCGGGCGCCTGCAGTCCCAGCTACTCGGGAGGCTGAGGCAAGAGAATCACTTAAGCCCAAGAGCTGGAGGTTGCTGTGAGCAGTGTGACGCCATGGCACTCTACCCAGGGCGATAAAGTGAGACTCTGTCTCTACCAAGAAAAAAAAAAAAAGAATTCCCGATACTGACAGGAACATAGAGGGAAAAAGAAGGAGAAGGAAGAAGAAGGACAGAAAAAGGAAGCAATCAGGAGTGGGGTATGTTCCTTCTTGCTTCTCCAGGCTTCCAGCCTCTCCAGTACCCCTTTTGTTGCATCCTTAGATGAAGTCAGTTGGTGAAGGAAACATGTGGTTTCCAGAGTCACAACCCCCTTATCTCAAAGCTGGTAATATAATATAGAAGAGCAGGTTTGAAACTGGGACATTATTTAATTCTTGGCATAATTGTGTAAAAAAATACAATATTCTTAAAGTTAAGCCAAAACTTTAAAACATCACTTTATAAGAACATTTCTGTGAAAGGTTACCATATTCTTTTTTGAAACTCAATATGAGACTCTGTCTAGAAAATTCTAATTGAGTGGATACTGATAGTTTTTTTTTAACTTTTTACAAAGCTTTAAAAAAAAAATAAAACAAAACTCACCTCAAGCATTTATCATTTCTTTGTGTTAGGTACATTAGAATTTCACTCTTTCAAAGATCTCTGTAACTTGTGCTGGACTAATATTCACTTCCTTGTTGATTCTATCCATTTATGTATATTTTTGTACTGTTAAGCAACCCCACCCTCTGCTACCTTTTTCAGAGTCTGGTAATCATCATGCTACTGTTTGTCTATATGAGATCAATTAATATTTAGCTCTCACATATGAATGAACACATGTAAGATTTGTGTGCCTGTGATTGGATTATTTCACTTCATATCTCCAGTTTCCTGCCAGTTGTTGCAAATGGCAGGATTTCATTCCTTTTGTGCCTGAATACTATTCTATTTTGTATATGTACCATTTTTTAATCTATTATTTCTTTGATGGTCTCTTAGGTAGATTCCAAATTTCAGCTATCATGAATAATGCTGCAATAAACATGAGAGTGCAGATATCTTTTTAATATACTGATTTCCTTTCTTTTGGATATATATTCAGAAATGAGATTGCTGGATCATATAGTAATTCCATTTTTAATTTTCTGAGAAACCTCCATGCTGTTCTCAATATTGGTCCCACAAATTTACATTCCCACCAACAGTGTGCAAGATTTTCTCCAAATCTTCACTGGCGTTCATTATTGCTTGTCTTTCTGATAAAAGCCTTATTAACAGGGGAGAGATGATATCTCACTACAGTTTTAATTTCCATTTCTCTGATGACAATGGTGTTGAGGACTTTTTCATATGTTCATTGGCCATTTGTATGTCTTCTGTTGAGAAATGTCTATTCAGGTTCTTTGCCCATTTTTTAATCAGATTAATTGATTTATTCCTATTGAGATACTGGAGCTTCTTTTACATTATAGCTATTTAATCCCTTGTCAGATGGGTAGTTTATGAATATTCTCTCCTATTCTGTGGATTGTCTCTTCACTTTGTTGACTGTTTTCTTTGCTATGCATAAAGTATCTTGGTGTAATATCATTTGTCCAATTTTTTTGTTTTGGTTGTCTGAAGATGTTACTGAAAAAGTCCTTGCCCAGACAGATGTCCTAGAACATTATCCATTTTCTTTTAGTAGTTTCAGAATTTCAGGTCTTAGATTTAAATCTTATATTTGAAGATTTAAAGTGAAATTTAAATCTGAAAATCAATTTTGAATTTTGACTTTTGTTATGATGAGAGATAAAGATTTAGTTTCATTCCTCTGCGTATGAATATTCAGTTTTCCCAACACCATTTATTGAAGAGAATGTCCTTTCCTCATTGTGTGCTTTTGGCAACTTTTCGAGATAAGTTCACTGTAGATGTGTGGATTTATTTCTAGTTTCTCTCTTTGTTTCCATTGGACTATGTGTCTGTTTTTATGACAGTACCATGACATTTTGGTTACTATCGCTCTATAATTTGAAGTCAAACGATGTGATTCCTCCAGATTTTTCTGTGTTCAGGATGGTTTTAGCTGTCCTGGTTCTTTGGAGTTCCATATAAATTTTAGGATGAATTTTTCTATATCTGAGAAGAATGCCATTGATATTTTCTTGGGAACTGCATTGAATCTGCTGAATGATTTAGGTAACATGGACATTTTAGTAACATTAATTCTTGCAACCCATGAGCATAGCATATCTTTCTAATTTTTTTTTGTGTGTGTGTTATTCTCAATTTCTTTCATCAATGTTTTCGATTTTTTATAGAGATCTTTCACTTCTTTTGTTAAATTTATTCCTAGGTATTTTATTTTATTTGTAGCTATTATAAATGGGATTGATTTCATGTTTTTTTCTAAATTGTTTGCTATTAATATATAAAAATTCTGTTGATTTGTGTATCTTGCAAATTTACTGAATTTATTTATTAGTTATAATAGTATTTTGGTGGAGTCTTTATATTTTTTAAATATAAGGTCAACTTGTCTGAAAACAAAGATAATTTGACTGTTTATTTTCCAATTTCGATGTCCTTTATAGCTTTCTCTTGTCTGATGACTCTAGCTAGAATTCCATATTATATTGAATAATAGTGGAAAAGTGGCCATATTTATCTTTTTCCAGATATAATAGAAAAAGCTTTCCAATTTTCCCAGTTCAGTATGATACTAGCTGTGGACCTATCATATATGGCTATTATCATGTTGAGGTATGTTGCTTTATAGCTAGTGGATTTTTTTTTTTCTAAAGAAGAGTCTTTCTCTGTCACCCAGCTCTGAATGTAGTGACATCACCATAGTTCATTGCAACTTCCAACTCTTGGGCTCAAGGAATCCTCCTGGATCAGCCTTTCTACTAGTTGAGACTATAGAGATGTGCCACCATACCCATACTCAGGTAATTTGTATTGTTCTTTTTATTGTGTTAAGACCAGAGTCTCACTGTTGTTCAGGTTGGTCTTGAACTCCGACCAGCAAGTGATCATTCTGTCTCTGCCTCCCAAAATGCTACATGCCTGGCCATTATCTAGTGTTTTGAGAATTTTTATCATGAAGGAGTGTTGAATTTTGGTGACTGCTTTTTCCAGCATATACTGAAGTGATCGCATGGTTTTTGTCTTTGTTCTGTTGATATGCTATAGTACATTGATGGATTTGCATTTGATGACTCATCCTTGCATCTCTGGGATGAATCTCACTTCCTCATGATTAATAACCTTCTTAATGTGTTGTTATGGTCAGTTTTGTAGTATTTCTCTTGATAATTATTGCATTTATGCATCTTGTCTGTTAGAATGTGCTTGGGATTTTTTTTTTCTTTTACTCATTTTTGAAATACTTTGAGTAGAATTAGTAGTATTTTTTTCAATGTTGGTAAAATTTAGCAGCAAGCTATCAGGTCCAGGGTTTTCCTTTGAGTAGGAGACATTTTTTTTCTGCATCTATCTCATTGCTTTTAATAGGTCTATTCAAGTTTTGGATTTCTCCCTGGTTCAATGTTGATAGGTTTTTCTGCATATGAATATTCAGTTTTCCCAGCATCATATATTGAAGAGACTATCCTTTCCACATTGTGTGCTTTTGGCAACTTTTTAAAGATAAGTTCACTGTTTATTTGTTTCTTCTATGTTTTCCCATTTATTGGTATATAGTTACTCCAACTAATCACAAATGACCCTTTAAATTTTGTAGTATCAGTTGTAATATATGTTTTTAATCTATTTTCATTTATTTAGATCTTCTATCTTTTTTCTTTAGTCTGGCTAATGCATTGTCAATTTGTTTATTTTTCAAAAAATCAACTTTTTCTTTCATTAATCATTTGAATATTTTTTCTTTCAATTCCTTTTTTTCTACTCTGATATTTCTTATTTTTTATTATGCTAATTTGGGGTTTGGTTTGCTCTTGTTTTTCTAGTTCTTTTTTTTTTTTTTTTTTTTGCGGTTTTTGGCCAGAGCTGAGTTTGAACCCGTCACCTCCAGCATATGGGGCCAGCGCCCTACTCCTTTGAGCCAAAGGCACCGCCTGTTTTTCTAGTTCTTTAAGATGTATCGTTAGTTTATCTGAAGTTTTCTCCACTTTTCTGATGTAGGTACTTATTGTTGTTAACTTTCCTTCGGTGTTGCTTTTGTTGCATTTCTTAGGTGTTGGTATGTTGTGTGTTCATTTTATTTTATTTTTTTCAATAAATTTGTAAGAACTTTCTTAACCTCATAATTGAGCCACCTGTCATTTAGGAACATTTTGTTTAAGTTTCATGTGTTTGTATAGTTTCCAAGGTTCCCATTGTTACTGATTTTTAGTTTATACCATTGGAGTCAGAGAAAATATTTACTATGATTTCAAATATTTAAATTTTATTTATTTATTTATTTATTATTTGTTAAGACAGAGTTTCACTTTATTGCCCTTGGTAGAGTGCCGTGGCGTCACACAGCTCACAGCAACCTCCAACTCCTGGACTTAGGCAATTCCCCTTTCTCAGCCTCCTAAGTAGCTTGGACTACAGGCACCTGCCACAATGCCTGGTAAATTTTTGTTGCAGTTTGGCTGGGGCTGGGTTTGAACCCACCACCCATGGTTTCTGGGGCTGGCACCCTGCCTACTGAGCCACAGGCGCTGCCCAATTTTTAAATTTTTTAAGACATTTTGTGGCCTAATATGTGGCCTCTCCTTGAGAATGATCCAAGTGTTAGGAGGAGAATGTCTATACTTATTGGATGAAATGTTCTGTAAATATGTGTTGGATCTATTTGGTCTACAATGAAGATTAAGTCTAATGTTTCTTTGTTGATTTTCTATCTGGACAGGCTTTTCAGTGCTGAAAGTGGGGTCCAACTATTGTCATGTTAAGGCCTAACCCTACCTCTCTCTTAGCTATCTTTACATGTCCTTTGTATATCTGGGTGCTCTGCTGTTTGGTGCATATATACTTAGAATTGTTATAATCTCTGGATAGATTCACCCCTTTATCATTATGTAGTGATTTTCTTATCTTTTTCTATAGTTTTTGTGTTGAAATCCATTTTGTTTTATAGAAGTATAGCTATTCCTACTATAATAGAAGCGTGATTATTACATGCCTTAAAGTAGTCTTCTTTGAGTTAACTCTGCTCAATATTCTATGACCTCCTTATACCTCAATATAAGATATAAGATATAAGGTACCTTGATATAAGATACCTTGATATCTTTATCTAGGTTTGGAAAGTTTTCTGTGATTATGTCTTTAAATAAAGTGTCTGTTCTAATCTCTCTCCTGCTCTTTAAGGCCGGTAACTCTTGGCCTGTCATGGTGGCTCACACTTGTAATCCTAGAACTCCAGAGGCTGAGGTAGGCTGATTGCTTGAGCTCACAATTCGAGAAAACCCTAAGCTGAAGCAGTCCATCCACCCAGCCCTGTCTCTATTAAAAATGGAAAACCTAGTCAGGTATTTTAGCAGGTACCTGTAGTCCCAGTTACTCAGGAGCTGAAGATAAGAAGATGTCTTGAGCCCAAGATTTTAAGGTTTTTGTGAGCAATATTCCCATGCTACTCTACCCAGAGTGACAGAATGAGACTCTTTCTCAAAAAAAAAATCATTAACTTTTAAATTTTCTTTTTTTGTGCCTCTTTCTAGATATTATAAATGTCTCTTTTCTTTTTTTTTTTTTTTCCTATTCTGTGTATTTTCATACAGCCTGTCTTTATGCTAAATATTTCTTTGGCTTGATCAATTCTACTATTGAGAGACTGATACATTTTTAAGTTTGTCAGTTTAAATTTTCAACTTTATAATTTTTGCTTGATTTCTTTTATTATTTTAATTTAATTGTTAAAGTTCTCTAATAGACTTTTGAAATCATTTTCTATATTGTCCTGAAGTTCACTGAGCTTCTTCACAACCAAAATTCTGATTCTCTGTCTGAAAGGTCATATATGTTTTTCACAACAGAATTGGTCACTAGTACCTTATTTAGTTCACTTGGTGACGTCATGTTTTCTTGGATATCAAGATGTTCTTTATGCTCTTAAATGTTCATTGATGTCTATGCATTGAAAAGTTAGTAATTTATTTTAATATTGAAGCTGGGGTTTGTTCATATACATCTTTCTCCAGAAGGCTTTCCAGGTTTTCAAAGTTAATGGAATGCTGTGATGTAATCACTGGGCATTGCACCCATACCAGCACTAGTGAGTGCTGTAATCCAAGCCCAGTAATCTGGGACTATTGCTGACTCCTCGAGGTAGCTCCTTTGTGGATTTCAGTAAGATGTGGGAGATATCCCTGAATTACTAGGCAAACTATTTTGCTCATTTTAGTCACTCTTTTCCAAGTAGGAGTCTCACTTTCCATTCTTGGCTGCCTGGAGTTGGTGAAAGAGTGAAGTGAGAACCTCCCTTGGCCACCACATCTGCTCTTCTGACATTCATAGCTGAAGCTAGCTCAGTTCTGTCTTGTTCAAGGCCCAAGGCAACTGATGCCTGGAAACTTCTGATGTTTATTGATGCCCCAAAGAGACTTTAGTCAGTAGATGTTGAACTCTGCAAGGACTGGGTCCTTCCCTTTGGGTAGCAGGTTACTTTCTAGAACAGGGTAGGCATAAATATATGCCTTCTAGGAGCTAAGTGTTATAATCAGAGGCTTCAGAAATATGCTTGGAACTTTTCCCTTTTCTTTACCCAAGTTGAAGATGAGTCTTCCAAAACTGTTTTGGCCATAGTTAGAAAAATGTTGATAGAGGTCTACTTGACTGCCACTACAGGTGGGTTATATGTACCCCCAAGGACTTGTTTTGAGCCCAGCACAGCTGCTGATATTGCCCAAGAATTGCAGTTTTTGTAGACTGATTGGCTTCGAATTTATACTGGTCTCAAATCTGCTTTCATCAACTGATGGTGGAGCTATCCAGAACTTAGGTTTCTACTGCTAAGGCAGAGAATTCTCCTCTAGCTGGGGCTAATGAAGTGCTCCTTCTGTGGGCAAGGGCAGGATTTTCCCCTGTGTTGTTTTCCCCTGTGACAGGGCAGCCTGAGCCCAAGGCAAATTCCCCCAATTCATTCTTCCTCTCCCAATCCTCTGAGTCTCTCCATCTTCCACTGGCTAGGCACTGCCATGGGATGAGAGAAAGGTGGCATAGGTAATGTAAAACTGTCTTTCCTACCCATTCAGTGCCTCTTTCCTTCATATAATGTTAAAACAAGAAACTGTTATCACTCACCAGGTATTTGGTTCTTGTGACGTTTCTTCTTAGCATGGTTAGTTGTTCAGTTTGGTATTCCTGCGGGGTTCCATTCAACCATCTTGCTCCACTTCCTCCCTCTAGTTGTAGTTTTTTTTGCAACCTTGCCTTTCACCTACAGGTGAAGAATTTCTCTTACTGTATGTGAGCGACTATTTACTATGATCAATGTGATTCTCCTAGTTTCTTTGTAATTCCTTTCATTTGTGATATTCTCACTTCTGTATTTGAGTATATAATATACCTAGAATTTATTTCCAGTTTGATGTGAGGTAGAGTTATAATTTTAAGTATTACCCTCTTCCAATGTGGTTGGGCAGTTACCACAGAACAATATACTGAGTAACCCATACGTTTCTCCCTGGCTCCCAGTGCTACTTCTAAACTTGAATAGCTGTTAGTACATCAGGGAGAGTTTATTGTGTTTGCTTGGACAACATCTAGCTTTATTTTTTAAAGAATTTCAGGGAAAATTTTACAGGCTTTTGAAGAAATTAAAATTGTAATATTGTATTACTTTCAAATTAATTTGTGAAATACCTCGTTTTATAATTTTCAGTCTTCTTGTACATTATAGGAAAACATGTACATACATTTTAAGTTTTAATTATATTCTCTTCTTTTTTTAGTAGTTTTGCCCTTTTGGAAAACTGTATCTTTTGTTATTACTATAAAAAACTTTTACAATAAGCTTTTTCTTTTATGATAGTTTTAGATTTATAGAAGAGGTAAAAGAGAATATGGAGAGTTCCTATACATAACATGCTCACTTTACCCATTCTTCAATACTTTATATTACAAAGATATGTTTACCACAAATAATAAATCAATATTTATTTATTTATTTTAATATTTTAAACTTTATTCAAATTCATATGAGGGTACAATATTTAGGTTACATTGTTCTCACTTCCAGTGTCAAGTTCCATTTGTAGAAGAGCCCCTCACCCAAGGGGTGTGTATACAATCTCTAATGTGCACATTAGATCCCACCTCATGCCTTCCCTCCTTCTGCCATACGTTCTCCAACTTCCCTTTACCCCCAAAGTGGACTATAATAGTTTTATGGTTCTTAGGAACATGTAATTGTTTATATTTGGATTACATATTAGTATAGAGTACATTGGATATTTATTTTTCCATTCTTGTGATGCTTTAATAAGAATGTATTTCAACTCCATCTATGTAAATGCATAAGATGTAAAGTCTCCATCAATTATAGTGGCTGAATAATATTCCATGGTATACATAAACCACAGTTCATTGATCCATTCATGGGTCAATGGGCACTTAGCTTACTTCCATGACTTGGCAATTATGAATTGAGCCACAATAAACAGTCTAGTAAAATGTCTTTGTGGTACAATGATTTTTGTTCTTCTGTGTAAATACCTAATAATGGGCTTGCAAGGCCAAATGGAAAGTCTACTTTTAGAACTTTCAGGATTCACCATATTCTCTCCCAAAGGGCTGTATTTGTTTAAAATCCCACCAGCTGCAAAAAAGTGTTCCTTTCTTTCCACATCCATGTCAACATCTGTTGTTTAGGGACTTTGTGGTGTGGGCTAATCTTGCTGGGGTTAGGTGATATCTTAGAGTGGTTTTGATTTTCATTTCTCTGATGATTAAAGATGGTAAACATTTTTTTCATATGTTTCTTTGGCCATACATCTGTCATCCTCAGAGAAGTTTCTGTTCAAATCTCTTCCTTACTTATAGAAAAGGGTGTTTGTACTTTTCAAATTGTTTAATTTGAGTTCTCTATAGATTCTAATTATCAGGCCTTTGTCATTCATAAAGTGCAAAAATCTTCTCCCATTTTGAAGACAGTCTGTTTGCTCTGTTTGTGGTACTCTTAGCTGTGCAAAAGCAGCTTTTTAGATTGATGAAGTCCCAGTTATTTATTTTTGGTGTTACAGCAATTGCTAGGGAGGTCTTCCTCATAAAGTTTTTTTCCAGGCCAATATCTTCAATTGTTTTTCCCACACTCTTGTAGAATTTTTAGTATTTCATGTCTTAAATTTCAATCTTTTATCCATCAGATTAAATTTTTGTCAATGGTAAGAGGTATGGGTCCAGTTTCAGTTTTCTCCATGTGGGTAATAAGTTCTTCCAGCACCATTTCTTAATTAAGGATTCTTTTCCCCATTGCATGTTTTTGTTAGGCTTATCAAAGATGAAATGACAATATGTGGCTGGGTTCATCTCTAGATTCTCTATCCTATTCCATATATCTGTGTTTCTATTTTTGTGCAAGTATCATGCTGTTTTGATTACTATAGCCCTGTAATATTACCTGAAGTCTAGCAACATGATGCCTCTAGATCAGTTTTTATTCTTATTTCTTATTTTATTAAATAAGAATTGTATTTGCTATTCAGGGTTTTTCCTCATTCCATATGAATTGAAGTACCCTTTTTGCAAGATATTTAAAGTATGGCATGGGTGCTTGGATTGGGATTGCATTAAATCTATGGATTGCTTTGGGTAGTATGGACATTTTAACAATTTTGGTTCTTCCCAGCCATGAACATGGTATGTTCTTCCATTTTTTGACATCTACTATTTCCTTTCTCAAAGTTTCATAAATCTCTTTATAGAAATCTTTCATACCTATTGTTAGATATATTCCCAGGTAATCTTTAATTTCGTTCTCGGCTTGACAATTATTGATGTATATGAAGGTTACCGATTTGTGGGTACTGATTTTGTAACCTGAGATGCTTCTATATTCTTTTATCACTTCTAAGAGCTTTTGTAGTTGAGTCCCTGGGGTTTTCTAAGTATAGACCATGACATCTGCGAAGACGAGGAGTTTTCCCTCCTCTGTCTCCATTTGGATTCCTTAGATCTCCTTCTCTAGTCTGATTATGGTGGCTAAGACTTTCAATATTATGTTGAATAGCAGTGGAGACAGTGGGGATCCTTCTCTGGTTCCAGATTTGAGTGCTTTCAGTTTTACTCCATTCAATATGATATTGGCTCTGGGTTTCCTGTAGATAGCCTCTATTAGCTTAAGGAATATTCCTTCTAAGCCTATTTTCTTGAGTGTTTTTAATCATGAAAAGATGCTGGATATTGTCAAAAGTCTTTTCTGCATCAATTGAAAGAATCATATGATCTTTGTTTTTGATTGTATTTATGTAATGTATTATATTTATAGATCCGCATATGTTGAACCAACCTGTGTTTCTGGGATAAAACCCACTTGATCATGGTATATAACCATTTTAATGTATTATTGTATTCTGTTCTCTAATATCTTCTTGAATATTTTTGCATCAATATTCACTAATGATATCGGTCTATATTTTCTTTTTTTGTTTTGTTCATTTGTGGTTTGGGGATCAGGGTGATATTTTTTTCATAGAATGTTGGGGAAAGGAGATGGACCAATATCTGGAAGCACAGTACCTTCCAAAACTCAGCCAGAAAGATTTGGAAATCTTGAATAGGACATATTAAGTAATGAAGTAGCATCAATTATACAAAATCTTCCCAAAAAGAAAAGCCCTGGACCAGATGGCTTCACACAAGAAGTCTATCAAACCTTTAAAAAGGAACTAGTTCCTATAATGCACAAACTTTTCCAAAATACAGAGAAACAAATGAATACTTAATACATTATCATTAACTAATACTATACATTATTCAGGTTGCACTAGTTTCCCTTAATGTCCTTTTTTTCTGCTACAGATTCATATCTGGATGTCACATTCTATTTAATCTTTATAATCTTTAGCTTCTCTGGGGTTAGTTTTCTTTTTCTTTCTTCCTTTTTCTTTTTTAATTGAGACAGAGTCTCACTTTGTCACCCGTGATAGAGTGTCATGGAGTCATAGTTCACAACAACCTCAAAGTCTTGGGTTCAAGAGATTCTCTTACCTCAGCCTCCCTTGTAGCTGGGACTACAGGTGCCCACCACAACAGGTGGCTATTTTTGTTGTTGTTGTTGTTGTTTAGTAGGCTCCTCTTGGTTATGGCAGTTTTTCAGAGTTTTCTTGTTTTTGACTTGACATTTTGGGCAAGTAATGGTCAAGTATTCTGTAGAATATTTCTAATGGAAATTTGATGATTTTCTTGTTATTATGCTGTGGTGAGGTGTTTCGAGGAGGAAGAGCATAGAGGTGAAGGTGCTATCCTTATCTCACACATCATACAAAGGGTACATTCCATCAGCATGACTTATCACTGTTGATGTTGACATTGCTCATTGTTACCCTTTCTTTCCTCTTTTTCATATTGTACTGCTTCTCCTTGATTATGGTATTACATGGATTACTCTGAATACAGGGTATGTACATGTATTGTTTGGAATTTTTTTGCATGAGAAATTAAGTTTCTTTTCCCTGTGTATTTATATAATCAATTATTTATTTATATCAGTATGGACTTATACATATTCATTTTACACTTTGGGTTTCAATTCAATACTACTTTATTTAGTTAGATATTCAATTTTTTTCCAGCTCTGGCTGTGAGGAGCACTTATAATTAGCTCCATATCAAATTGACATATTCCATCCTTAAAGTGTTTGTATTGGTTTATTTGTTTGTTTTTAAAAACTTTCTTACTTTCTTATACTGCCTACAATATACTACAGACTCATTTTGTATATCCCTTAGCCCTAGAATCAGCTGATGAGTCTTGTTGCCTTTGTTAAATAATGGTATTATAAACCAAAATAGTTGTGTTATAAACCAAAATAGTTGTGTTATTACTGAGTTAGACATTGGTTTTAGGTCTATAAATGATGCATTTTGTTTGGGCTGTATTTAAAGATGTGTCTCCCAAGTTTCTGTCCACAGACAATGACATAATTGTCTTTGTCTTAGTTCAGGCTGCTAATAGTACAGTGACTGGCTTAACTAATAAACATTTGTTACAAGAGCATATGCTGCAAAGTCCAAGATCAAGGTGTTAGCAGGTCCAGTGTCTTTTGAAGCCCTGTTCCTTGGCTTGCAGACGGCTGCTTTCTATTTTTCTTACATGGCAGAGAACAGAGAGGGCAAAGTTTCTCATGCCTTTTCATAGGAGCACTAATCTCAATCAAGAAGACTCCACCCTCATGGTTTAATTACCTTCCTAAATGCACCACTACAACCCATTCCTCCACCCCATTCAACCTCTTAATGCCATCACACTGGGGATGAGGATTTCAGTGTATGAATGAAGGGATGAAGTGGAGAGGACAGAGACATCCAGTCTATATAGCACTTATCACACTTAGTCTCAGAAAACGGTATATGATGCTTAAGTTTTTCTTATTAGTCTGTAGAAGCTGCTTATAGTTGAAGTGAATGTCAACAATGTCAACTGAATTAAGTGTTTCAGTAAGATAATCTTCCCAGATAAGATGAGTGTAGGATGGAGAATCCAGAGTGTCCACAATAGAACCCTGGAGTCTTTAAATTGAAGGTAATTTATTTATGTAAAATGTAAGCTGATTAGACAATTAGTAAGTGATCACACTGCTTTTCATGGGGTGAAGAACTACCTTCATGCTGGCCAGGCTTGTTTGTCATGCTGAACTGATTGTGCTTTTGTGTTTAAACCAATGGCTAAAGATTCTAATCTCCTGTCATCTGAAATGTGCATTTTCTTTGAAGTTTAATTTCTCTAGTAATGGATAAATTATCAAACTTAAAATAGTTTTGTTTTTGTTTTTGTTTTTGGATTGGATGAGTATACAAGTATAGCAGAGAAATAGTAAAAAATGAAAAAAGTAAAAGGAGGTTGTTCTTTTTTTTTAATAATTTTATTGAATCATAATTGTGTACATTGGTGCAATCTTAGGGCACAATGTGCTTCATATACAATCAGAAATATTTTGATCGTACTGTTACAGATAGCCTTCATGACATTTTCTTGATCACTATATAAAGACATTGATACTCTACCTTCAATAAGTTTCACCAGTACCCTGCTAAGATGCACCGTAGGTGTGATCCCACTAATTGCCCTCCCTGCGCCCATCCTGTCCCCTCCCCTCCCCTCCTTTTCCCTTTTCCCTCTTGTGCTATAATTGGGTTTTAGCCTTCATATTAAAGCTATAAATTAGATTCATATTAGGGCTGAGTACATTGGATACTTTTTCTTCCATTCTTGAGATACTTTGCTAAGAAGAATATGTTCTAGCTCAAGAAATTGCAGCCCTCAAAGATCTGAGAAACAAAGTAGAATCCCTCAGCAACAGAATGGAGCAAGCAGAAGAAAGGATTTCTGACATGGAAGATAAAGCAATCGAACGCTCCCAAACTGACAAAGAGATAGAGAAATGGAAGGCAAAAACAGATCATTCTCTCAGACAGCTCTGGGATAACTCGAAGAAAACTAACATTTGCCTTATAGGGATACCTGAAAATGATGAAGTGGCATCACAAGGCCC
>CAUYON010120811.1:0-26408 GCA_963573935.1 Arctocebus calabarensis
CAGCTACTTGGGAGGCAGAGGCAGGAGACTCGCTTGAGCCCAGGAATTGGAGGTTGCTGTGAGCTGTGATGCCACAGCACTCTATCCAGGGTGACAGCTTGAGGCTCTGTCTCAAAAAAAAAAAAAAAAAGAAAAAGAAAAACATGTATTTGAAAGAGCTAAACTATCAACACTGGGGGCTCCAGGCATAGGGTAAAGTCAGCCTTCCTTGGAGGATGGATAGGTGGATTTGCACCATTGCTGCTCTGCAAATGCTCTGCCAACACTGGGTTAGCCTGGCAGTCCCTGGCAGTAACCAACAAGTGACTCCAGGGTCAGCAAGGGCCAGTTTCCACCCCCTTACTCCCTTTTACTGCAGCAGAACGAAGCGGGGGGCTCATATATTTCTGGGGGAGTGAAGATGCCACACACAGCCTGCAGTTATGAATGGCTCTTATAACAAAGAGATGACATCTGTGCTTGGTTTTTAAGATGCATCATTGCATGTTTATTAAACTATTGCTCCATCATATTTATTTGGCTACAAAACAACTCCCAGCCCATACTTCCAAAAGTGGTTTATTAAAAACTAAGCCTTGAACATTAATACTCAAGAGCACCCTTGAGAATCAATAATAATGCTGCAGATAAAATGAAAAGGAATCAAAGCAGTAAGTCTTGATGGGGCTGTGGCTGCCTTTCAACACTTTCCTGTATGTTCAGACAGCTAGAGTGGGGAAAAGCACCAAGGGTCTGTGGCACTGGGTACAGGCACAGTCACCCCAACAATTTCTGTATAAATGCAGACATAATGGCAGAGAAGAGGGGGTATCCTCTGGCCACCTAGCTCTATACAAAGGGCCAAAAGAGGTCAAGGTTAGGTCCATTGGGGCCTAGTAGTTTCACCAAGAATAAAACCTCTGCCCCTAACCAATAATCTCATAACTGATGCCCTGTGTTACCCCAATCTGAACACCCATCCTGGACAGACCCTACCCTGACCTGAGCCCTGAGTCGAGTCCTGTCCCTGCTTCAAAACACACTTGAAATCTAACCTGCCAGGAGTCACAAGGGACTAGCTGAGCCTGTGAGGCTAGAGAAATCCATTCTATCCCTATGCAGGAGCTGACGATGGGCACCCTAGTCCTGTAAGCTTGGCTTTCTAGTCCCAGAAGACCTTCTGGCAGAATGTCTCTGTCAGCTCCCTCCCAAGTCTCCAAGCTCCTCCATGGATGTCCACCTACAAATGTCCAGGCAGCAAGTCATAACATGTGACCACATTCACAGAAAAATGAGACTGAATTGAAAGATTCAGAGAAGAACTCGCAGGATACGGAGGGGCCTCCAAACCATTCTCATGAAGAAAAAAACAGCTGAAGGATCCAGGGATGTTTGAGGGCTGACTCCCTAACCTAAAATATCTGAGGGTTGACCTGGACCAAGGTAGCCAGGTGAATCTGTGACTACAGGGAAGTCACAGGGGACAGTTCCCAGCTTAAAGTGAGAATTTCTTCCAAGACTGAGTCATCACATGAGGAAGGACTTACCTTGCACAGCCCCTCCTATGGAGGAGAGCAAGGCCTGGGGTTCGACACTCACCTGCGGACTTCTTGCACATTGTTGGCACGAGCGGCTTCCAACAGGGCTGCATCTGGAGAGAAAGGGGGCGCTGATCAGATGCTTGGCCAGAACCTACCCCTCAGGGGTTCCTAGAGAGACCAGTTAAATAGTGGAACAGGAAGCACTTCCCGAACAGTCACATGCCATGACTGAAAGCTTATCATCTCCTCTCTACATGGGACTTCCATATCTTTCTATTACAGACACCAAACTCTTAATGTGCCAGTACTGTGTCTTGCCATGGTAAGCACTCAGTGTGCTCTTCTCAAGCTAAAAGGTGCTGTGTAATACAGTCTATTTTATGCGACTATCACTGTTGTTATTAACTGCTCCCTGACCTTGTGCACTTTCTCCCCCATCTCCAATTCTTCAGCCCAGGTCTGAGATGGGATGGGGAGGAGCAGGCAGGGGTGTGGGCACCTCTGACAATGGAGAGAACCTCAACCAGGAGTTGAGACCTGGATTCAACCCATTCTGCCATCTGCTTACCATGTAACTGTGACAGCCCAGTTCCCTCTCAACCATAGCCTCCAGATTATTAAGCAGAAACAATAATCTTTGCCTGCCAGCCTTACAAGGATGCCAAAAAGATGAAATGATGGTTGAAAAATCTGCAAACTCCATTGCTAAGCCCAGTAAGGGGAGACCCAAAGCAAGGGTTTAGATCCCTTAGTAATCACCAGGCCTAACAGAAAAGCTATGCTGATCCTGTTCTGGCCTGGGCAGTCTGCAGGCTATTGGCACCACCTTGTGGCCAGAGAGAGATTCTGGCTGACTTGGAAAATTCAAAAGTCAGCAGAGGCACAATTTTTTCAAATAATCCAGTATCAAGTGCCAGGGGAATTCTCTGTTCTGAGCTACACTGTTGGGCACGGTATAGTCTCAAACCCATCCCTGCCTCAGGACGCTCTCAATCCAGGCAAGAGACTCATCCATGAGAGAATGCACTAGAATAGGGTAGAAAGACCAGGATAGAGGCAGGGTTTAGTCTCAACTCTGCCACCTACTACTGGTTGTATGACCTAGCCAGCTCAACTAATCTCCTAAGCTTCAGTTTTCTTACCTGAACAAAAGAGATAAGAGACCCATATTACACACTGATGCCTCTGCTCCACCTCCTGGCCTATATAATCCAGGGCCAGGTTTTTCTTGCTTACCTTGCCATAGCTCTCCAAGCACACACCCAAGCATGCTCAGCCAGCCACCAGCTGGAAGGGAATCAAACCTTCCTCAGATATGGCTGAATCCACTCACACTCACAGGAAAAAAGTGGCTTCTGCAAGGTACAGAGTGAGGAACGAACAGAGATTAGAACCAGGGCCTCCTGGCTCCTAAAGGGTTCAGCTACATAAGGGTCTTGACTCAAAACTTAGGGAACAGGGTAGCTGACAAGTCAGAAGAGTTGGAACTGGTCATGGTTTTGGTCATTACTTTAGTAAACAAACCTTGGTCTCCTCACTAGAATTCACATACTATAAAGTTCAGTCTGCAGCCGCCCAGCGACATCTTAAGCACGACCTTGGACACCTCTCCCCCATCCTTCCATGGTTTTCCATTGCCTGCAGAAAAAACTCCAACCCCCTGTCTAGCATCCAGGCCCCATTCCATCTGCTCTCAACTTGTTTCAAAGATCTCATCTTCCAACCAACCTGATCACTTTGCTAGCCCTTGCACACAACATGGTGACCTACAACTCTGTTATCTTAGTTCTCTCAAGTCTTTGAATGAAATACAATCCAATTTAAGACATATTTACTGATTATCTACTAAATTCCAGACACTGGTGGACAAATGATGTGTAGGTATTAGGAAAAGTTGCTGGTATCAACCTGAAAAAAAAGTTAAGATGTGGTCCTTGCTTTCATGGGACTCACAATGTCACTTTCCTTTTCATCTCCTGTCTCATCCTTCAAAACTCAAGTTTGAATTCCACATCCTCCAGGGGCCTCCATCCTCCAAGGACTTCCTGATCCTATTGGCTATCTGACTCCCCCCAAGAACACAAGTCAGCACCACTCATCGGCCTGGCATGCCAATCGCCTGCATTATTCCCTTGAATGATTATGTGTTAAATTAGGAAATCTCACATACCTACCCCAAAATTAGACACACAGAGGGTATTAAAAAAAAAAAATGCTGAGAGTTATAGAATCATGGTATACTTAAACTGGAAGAGCCCTGAGATTCTACTTCAACCCCTCATTTTGTAGTCGAGGAAACTGAAGGAGCAAGACTCCAAACTCACAATGGGAGATAAACACAGAGCCAAAGCAAAACCCCCAGTGTTATCACTTCCAGTCCAAAGCTTTTCCTTTACAGCTGAGCACATCCTGCTGAATAAAAACATGAAAATCAAGACAATGTCCACTATCGCTTCAAAGTTGGAGCTTGGGAATCATAAAATCTATAGACAATGTGCCTCAGTCTTCCCCCTTTGAGGAATAACTAAGAACCTAAGTGGCTGGGCTCACACAGGTCGTATGTCCCACTCTCCTAACCCTCCCCAGCTCCATGCACCCAGGTGAAATGAAAATCTGGATCAGCCACCCCCTGGGTTGAATCTCCAGGAATCCAATTTCCTTCTCCTGCCAATTACCCCAAATGGTAAGATCACCTCACAGCAGGTGAAACCAGGCACAGACTGATGGACAGACCAATGCCACTGAACTCCAAGTCAGATCAAATTAACAGTACCATAAAAACACTGAGAAATCATCCTTCACTATATAAGTAGGAAAATTTGAGGCCAGAAAGAAGCCTCTCTTAGTCAAGCTGGCACCGGAACCAAGTCTCTTCCTTTCTCAGGCCACCTTAGGGGAGCAACTTCTCTAAACCATCTAGTGGGTGCTCTTAAAACACCCATGGTTTCCTGGAGACCTCTCGACAAAGGAATTAGACAGGGAAAAATATTAGACCATAAAGGGATCATGCTGTTTAATATTAGCTGTTTAGTCCACTGTACAAAGTGATGCCCAAAGAGAGAAGGCTAACCTATGACGAGAGATAATACAACTCCAAGGCAGTGAGGTCTCCAGTGTACCCTGTCCCTGGAACCAGATGTGTGAGTCACTCTAAGAGTCTAAAACTAAAAGCACCTCCCACCCTCTGAAGGTGCTAAGTCGGGGCACTCACCCCGCCTCTCCCTTCCTCCAACCCAGACTGTCTCGATAATCACCCTTGTTGGATGGATTCTTGCTGTAGCAGTGAACTACCAGCGCTGTGGCCAGGGCCCACATGCCCAGTCTGCCCTTGCTGGGGACTCCATTCCAGTTGTCCTGTCCCGGTAGTGTTTCTTCAAGACTAGGAAGGCGTTCCCACGTGGCAGCTGCGAGGAACTGGGTCTCGGCTTGTCCTCCCTGGTGCCCCCTAGTGGCTGCCCCTTGAGCGGGGAGCAAGGCTAGCGATGTTCCAGGGCGCCCCCCGGCGGCTGCCCTCAGCCACTGCGGCTCTCCGCGACCCCCGGCGATCACTCTCTGGCCACAAGCACCTCCATGGCTCCGGAGCGATGGGGACCTGAGCAACCGGAGGAGGAGCCGTGGTGCCGGCACTCTTCTTCTCAACACCAGGGACCCCAGCATCGTGACAGCGGCTTCAATAACCCCCTGGTGCCGGCCCCTGTGCTGGCCACGTTCAACATGGCTGCCGCGGCGCGTTCGAAGACGCCGCGAACGCAGTAGAATTGATCACTACCTCACGGGAGTGGTAGTCCACAGCCCTAGATCTTGCTGCGGCTGAGGAGGAAATAAACTACAATTCCCAGAAGGCTGTGGGATTTCGTCACAATGTCGGCCAACTAAAAAAGCCCGCGGCATTTTGGGAAATGGAGTTCGGGTGGAGGGGCGTGGCAAGAAGGAATATTCCAAGGTGGGGCGTGGCAATTAGAGTTGAAGATTCGAATCCCGGGGGCTCTTTCCTATTTTCGTTGAAACACCCGACGCGGTTTCTGACCGCCGTAAATTAAACATAGACCTTCAACAGAGGCCTATTATGCAATGTATGCTTTTTTTTTAAGCCTATTCTTCTTTTCAGCCCGACGTGGCTTTTCAAGATGTGTAGGGTAACCGGTGCAGAACGTAAGGGACCATGCTGAATTAGATGTTTAGTCCTATCTTCCCGTTGTACAGATAGGAATACCTTCGATTTTCCTACACAGACTTCATTTCGGTTTTAGAGTTGACTCCTGGACTTGCTTTAAATTTTGAGAGGACTTTCACGTGAGCTATGTCATTTGATCTTCTGGCGGCTGTGTGAAGCTGAACAAAAACTATTATTCTAGTCTACGAGGAGGGGAACTAAGGCTCAAAGGTGAAATTATTTGCCAACAGCCAACTGGAGTAAGGCTTAGGTCTTTATGCTTTCCATTAACACCTGCACCCCATCCTGGCCACTGTTTTCCAGACTGAACTCACAAGTAAGCAAAGAGGGAAAGCTCTTTCTTGTACCGGTTCTGTTTCTTCAAAATCCTTTGGATGTGCCCAGAGTTCACATTATCTCTGACCATTCTAATTAATATAGCAATCCAACTCGCTCCCGTCATTCTTATCCTGCCTGCTTTTTCTTCAAAGCATTTACCACCACCTGACATACTAAATATTTGTTGATTGTATTTCTCCAGTAAAGCATGAGCCCCATGAGACAGGGAATTTGTTTTCTCACTTTTATATCACTTGCACCTCCTTAAGTTGACCTGATTTTCATAGACCAGATATGCACCACATGTACTATCAGTACAGTGGGCCTGGTTTCTCCTTGGGTGGTCAACAGAGGTTCTACTGTATTTGGTCAGTGAATGAATTACTCTCACCTTATTAGTATAGGAGAATGAATATGAACTTTGGCATTCAGGCAAACCTGGATTTCAGTTTTGACTCTTGCATTTACTACATATATGACCTTGAACAAGTTCTTTTGCCTCTCCGATGGTTAATTTCCTCATTATTTGATTGAAGATAATTTCTACTTCTTAAAAAAAAAAGAAACTCCATGAGAATACATAAAAGAAAAAAATATAATTCCTACTTCAAGATGATTGCTTATATTAAATGAGATAAGTAAAAAGTCCCTAACACTATCCCTGGCTTACAGTAGGTTTTCGAAAATGGCAGCTATTGGGCCATTCCTGTGGCTCAAAGGAGTAGGGTGCCAGCCCCATATGCTGGAGGTGGTGGATTCAAACCCAACCCTGGCCAAAAACTGCAAAAAAAAAAAAAAGAGAAGGGCAGCTATCACTGTATTCTCTGCTTGGAGGATACATTGAATTCCTTACTCTAAACTTCCCCAGGACAGAGATGGAGTTTCTCATTTCCTCATGCCTTAGTAAGACGTGTAGCAAATAGCTATTGAATGAATGGATAGCTCAATAGCCATAGTACTCAATAGCCATAGCATTTTAGTCTTCCTTTTTGAAGAGATTCCCAGGACTTCCTGTCTTCTTCACCACCATTCACCACAGCAGTTTCACCCTCCATGTATTTTTAGAATAATTCTGCCTCCCAACATAGGGTGGTCACAGAAGGAAGAGTACTCTTTGTGCACCTATTACCAGTGGGTGACAAGACAGAGTCCATTTCAGAGTGTGCAGAGTTCAAACCCTCTCTCTGCAGACACATTCAAGGGCCCCTCGATTTACTTAGCACTGAATGATTTTCAAAACACTTATTTTCACAGATATCATTGGTAAAGGGTTTAATTACTGTCGGCATTTGGTTGGGATACTGAAAAGGTTAAATGATTAGTGTCTGGGAAGGACATAGTGAGGGAGTGTGGAAAAACCATTATAATTAGCTGTGACTCAGAATAAATTCAAGATGGTCAGTAACCAATTCAAAAACTTTTAAGTCACGGTACTAGTGTTTTAAAACATCTTCAACCCAGAATGGCTTCCTTTTGGTCTGCTCAGAAAACAGGAATTTATACAAGGTTCCAGCTACCCTGCCTTGGCCCTGAGCTTCTAGCTCTTGGGTTGGGAGACAGAGAACTCCAGCTTCATTCGGTCTGTAATGAGAGGACTGGGGCATATTGGTACGGGGTTTACAAGGAGGCAGACAGTGAAGAATCAATGCAGTGGCTGTGGTTACCTACCCCAGGAGTGGAGTTGGAGGCCACCTTGTGCCACCTGTTCTATGGGCTATTGAGGAAAAACTTTTTCTGAAAAACAAAACTCACACACTCCCACATACACATTTTATGAGAAAATAAATATGTAAATAGATAGTAACTGGGTTTTTCACTATTGGAGAAAGAAGTTATTAATAAGGAAAGAAAGCTAAAATGGACCTTGTGATATTGAACTGAAATCAGAAGTATCAGTATAAACTCATGGTTTTTAAATATATACGCAGAGATAAACACAGAAATATAGATATGTAAGTATGTATGGGTTAGTATATTCAATGTATTACCTAGCTCCATCCTCTGGGAGGCACTCTATAATTGAACATACCTAAAGTCCACCTCTAAATATTATTCTCCAATAAACCAGGAACCAGTTACCCTTGAAGAATTGGTTGTTTTTTGAACTGGAGCAAGGAATATACAAAATGAGCCAAGGACATATTATGTGCCAGAAAGAAAGGAAAGGCTCAAAATCAGATGCAGGTTTGTGGAAAGAACACAGGGGCCAATATGAAGGAGTTCCTATTGATCTAAGCTGAAACAATTTGGTTTTCTTACCTACAGAGTAAAACAAATATCCATGGGGCCATACTGTATAAATAATCAAATGAATAGATTGCCACTATAATCCCAGCTACTTGGGAGGCTAAAGCAGGAGCATCTCTTGGGCCTAGGAGTTAGAGACCAGATCAATATAGTGAGATCCCTGCCTCAAGTAAATAAATAAATAGAATGAATGGATAAACGGGGAAGAGGGAGGGAAGGGATAGCTCTTTCTTTCTTTCTTTTTTGTAGAGACAGAGTCTCACTTTATCACCCTTGGTAGAGTGCCGTGGCGTCACACAGCTCACAGCAACCTCCAACTCCTGGGCTTAGGCGATTCTCTTGCCTCAGCCTTCCGAGTAGCTGGGACTACAGGCACCTGCCACAACGCTTGGCTAGTTTTCTGTTTTGCAGTTCGCCCAAGGCTGGGTTTGAACCCGCCACCTTCGATATATGGGGCCGGTGCCCTACTCGATGAGCCACAGGCACCGCCTGGGATAGCTCTTTCTTACGGTAGAAAGAGTAGAAGCTCAATCAATAAAGTAGAAGGAAGAGGGAAATAGAGAAGTGCCATTAGATAAATGCCACGGTAATAAACATTTATTTATTTTTATATTTATTCATTCATTCATTTATTTATTTTGAGACAGAGTCTCACTTTGTCACCCTTGGTAGAATGCCATGGCGTCATAGCTCATAGCCACCTCAAACTCTTGGGCTTAAGCAATCCTCTTGCCTCAGCATCACAAGTACCTGAGACTACATGTGCCCATGACAACGCCCAGCTATTTTTTTGGAGACGGGGTCTCACTCCCACTCAGGTTGATCTTGAATTCCCGAGCTCAAGCAATCCACCCACTCAGCCTCCCAAAGTTCTAGGATTACAGGCATGAGCCACCACACCAGGCTGGCAATAGACATTTAGATAATACTAAAATTAATGGATGATGATAAGGAGAAATAGAATTTGTATAGTCTCAAAGTATCTCCTGAAATATACTTATCAACGACAAAAACTTTACGGTGAAGAAATTTGGCAGACACCAACTTAACTATGTGATCAAGGTAAACATTACTGGTAATAAGATGTAAACATCATGATTCCCTTGATAAAATGCACTAAGGACACATTGTTCTGATGCATTCTTGCCAAGCGTACATAACCCCATTCCAGTCATGAGAAACCACATAGTGAAGGACATTCTACAAATAATGGATTTAGTATTTTTTATTAGTTTTCTAGTGTTGCATAACAAATCACCATTAATTTACCAGCTTAAAACAACAACCATTTAATATCCTATAGTTTCTACGTGTCTCAAGTCCAGCACATTTTAACCGGGTTCACTGCTCAGGGTCTCATAAAGCTGAAATCAAGGTGTTGAGCAGCTGTATTCACATCTGGAAGCTCAACTGAAGAAAGATGCATTTTCAAGCTCCCTTAGTTGTTGATAGAAATCATTTCCTAACAGCTGTAGGACTGAAGTTCCCATCGTGTTGCTACTTGTAAGTAGCTAAGGAACTCTGTCAGCTCCTAGAAGGTACTCTCATGCCTTTGCCATGTCACTACCTCCTTAGACACTCACACACATCTATGCAAGCAAGCTCTGTGACTTCAGGAAGGGTCCAGTCATTTTTAAAGGCTCATCTGATTAGGTCAGACCCACCCAGATGCTCTCCCTTTTTGATGAGTCAATGTTAACCAATAAGTAATGCAATCACAGGAGTGGTATCCCATCATAGTCACAGGTCCTGTCTACACTCAGAAAGTACACAAAGTGTGTACACCCTTAGGTGAAAATGCCAGCATCTGCAGTTTTGAGATTTTGTGATGGGGCCATTCTCACTGAGGTTAGATGATATCTCAAGGTGGTTTTGATTTGCATTTCTCTAATATTTCAGGGTGATGAGCATTTTTCCATATGTTTGTTAGCCATTCGTCTTTCTTCTTTAGAGAAGGTTCTATTCATGTCTCTTGCCCATTGATATATGGGATTGTTGGCTTTTTTCATGTGGATTAATTTGAATTCTCTATAACTCCTAGTTATCATGCTTTTGTCTGATTCAAAATATGCAAATATTCTTTTCCATTGTGTAGGTTGTCGATTTGCTTTGATTGTTGTCTCCTTAGCTATACAGAAGCTTTTCAGTTTAATTAAGTCCCACATGTTTATTTTTGTTCCTGTTGCAATTGCCACAGCAGTCTTCTTCATGAAGTCTTTCCCCAGGCCGATATCTTCCAGTGTTTTTCCTATGCTTTCTTTGAGGATTTTTATTGTTTCATGCCTTAAATTTAAGTCCTTTATTCATCTGGAATCAACTTTTGTGAGTGGAGAAAGGTATGGGTTCAGTTTCAGTCTTTTAGATGTGGATATCCAGTTCTCCCAGCACCATATGTTGAATAGGGAGTCTTTCCCCCAAGGTATGTTCTTATTTGGTTTATTGACGATTAGGTGGTTAAGAGATGTTAGTTCCTTTTCCTGGTTTTCTATTTTTTTCCAAATGTCTATGTCTCTATTTCTGGGCCAGTACCACGCTGTCTTAACCACTATGGCTTTGTAGTATATAGCTAAAATCTGGTATGCTAATGCCCCTGGCTTTGTTTTTATTATTAAGAACTGCCTTAGCTATATGGGTTTTTTTCTGGTTCCATACAAAATGCAGAATCATTTTTTCCAAGTCTTGAAAGTACATTGTTGGTATTTTAATATAGATGGCATTAAATAGGTAGATTGCTTTGGGAAGTATAGACATTTCAACAATGTTGATTTTTCCTAACCATGAGCATGGTGTGTTCTTCCATTTGTTTATATCCTCTGCTATTTCCGTTCTTAGACTTTCATAAATTTTTTTTCTTTTCTTTCTTTTTTTTTGCAGTTTTTGGCTGGCACTGGATTTGAACCCACCACCTCCAGTATATGCGGCCAGCGCCCTACTCCTTTGAGCCACAGGCACTGCCCTATAATTTTCGTTATAAAGGTCCTTCATCTCTTTTGTTAGGTATACTCCTAGGTATTTCATTTTCTTTGAAGCTATGGCGAAGGGAGTTTTGTCCTTAAATAGCCTGTCATCTTGAATATTATTGCCATATACAAAGGTTACTGACTTGTGGACATTGATTTTATATCCTGAGACATTACTATATATTTTTGATGACTTCCAGGAGTCTTGTTGTTGAGTCTTTGGGGTTTTCTAAGTATAAGACCATATCGTCAGCAAAGAGGGAGAGTTTGACCTCTTCTGCTCCTATTTGGATGCCCATTATTTCCTTGTCTTGCCTAATGGTATTGGCTAGAACTTCCAGCACTACATTTGAATAGTAATGGTGACAGAGGAAAACCTTGTGTGGTTCCAGTTCTAAGTGGAAAAGCTTTCAGTTTTACTTAATTCAATAAAATATTAGGTGTGGTTTTGTTATAGACAGCTTCAATCAGTTTAACAAATGTGCCATGTATGCCTATACTCTTTAGTGTTCTAATTAGAAAAAGGATGCTGGATTTTATCGAATGCTATTTCTGTATCTATTGAAAGGATCATATGGTCTTTGTTTTTGCTTCTGCTAATATGGTGGATAACGTTTATAGACTTGCATGTGTTAAATCAGGCTTGCTTCCCAGGGATGAAACCTACTTGTTCATGATGTAGGACTTTTTTTGATGATAAGCTGTAATCTGTTGGCTAGGATATTTTTTTTGCATCTATATTCATTAGTGAAATTGGACTGAAATTCTCCTTTTTAGTTGGTTCTTTAACTGACTTTGGTATGAGGGTGATGTTGGCTTTGTAGAACATGTTGGGGAAAATTCCTTCCTCCTTAATTTTTGGGAATAATTTTGCAGTACGAGAGTAAGCTCTTCCTTGAAGGTTTGATAGAATTCTGGTGTGAAGCCATCTGGACCAGGGTATTTTGTTATTGGAAGACTTTTTATTGTTTCCATAACATCAGTTCTTGAAATTGGTCTGTTCAGGAGTTTTATTTCTTCCTAGCTAAGTCTAGGGAGAGGGTATGATTCGAAATATTGATCAATTTCCTTCACATTGTGAAATTTCTGGGCATAGAATTTCTGGTAGTATTCAGAGATGATCTCTTATTTTTTATTTATTTATTTATTTATTTTTTTTTTTTGATCTCTTATATTTTTGTGGCATTAGTTGTTATTTCCCTCATTTCTGATTGAGGTTACTAGAGATTTGACTTTTCTATTTCTAGTTAGTCTGGCCAAAGTTTTATCTATTTCATTTATTTTTTTCAAAAAACCAACTCCTTATTTCATTAATTTTCTGAATGATTGTTTTGATTTTAATTTCATTAATCTCTGATTTAATTTTGGATATTTCTTTTTTTCTGCTGGGTTTAGGCTTAGATTATTCTGCTTTTTCCAGTTCCATAAGATGGCTTGTGAGTTTATTGATGTGCTCTCTTTCTGTTTTTCAAATGTAGGCATCTAAAGTGATAAAATTTCCTCTCAGAACTGCTTTTGTAATATCTCACAGGTTTTGGTCTGTCTTGTGTCTGTCTTTGGTTTAGCTTGTGTCTTCATTGTTGTTATGCTCAAGGAAGTTAATGATTTTCTCTTTTATTTCTTCCTGCACTCAACTGTCATTCAACAGAAGATTGTTTCATTTTCATGCCTTTGTTTGGGATTGAACATTTTTTGTTGGAGTTGAATTCTATTTTTAGTGCCTTGGGTCTGATCTGAGATGATGCAAGGTAAAATTTCAATTCTTTTGATTCTGTTGAAGTTTATTTTGTGTCCTAGAATATGATCAATTTTGGAGAATGTTCCTTGGGCTGATGAGAAAAATGTATCTTCTTTATCTTTGGGATGGAGTGTTCTATAAGCATCTATCAAGCACAGTTGTTCTAGGGTCTCATTTAAGTCTTTTATATCTTTGTTTAATATCTGTTTGGAGGATCTGTCCAGCTCTGTAGGAGTAGTGTTAAAGTCCCCTGTTATTATTGTGTTATAAGATATCATATTGCTCAGATGATTTCAAGAATCTGGTGCATTTAAATTGGGTATATAAATATTTAGAATTGAAATGTCTTCTTGTTGTATTTTTCTCTTGACTAATATAAAGTGACCATCTTTGTCTTTTTTTGACTTTAATTGCATTAAATCCACATGTATCTGAATATAAGATTGCAACTCCTCCCTTCTCTGGATTTCCATTTGCCTGAAAAATTGTCTTCCAACACTTAACTTGGAATATTAATTTGTCTTTTGATCCTAGATGTGTTTCCTGCAGACAGAAAATGGATGGCTTGTGTTTTTAATCCAGTCAGCCAATCTATGCCTCTTCAATGGGGAATCCAAGCCATCAACATTTATGAGATAATTGATAAGTGTGACAGTGTTCTATTCATCTTATTTTGTGAGAGTGCATTGCTTAGTTTTATCTTTTGCATCATTGTGGAAGTTAGGTCCTGTCCTTTAATGTCTGAGTTCTTACTTTGCTGTTGATCTATTGCAATGGTCAGTGTGTAGTACCAGTTGAAGTATTTTCTGTAGAGCTTGTCTTGTTGTGGTGAATTTCCTCAATGTTTGTATATCAGTAAATGATTTGATTTCTCTCTCAGTTTTACAGCTTAGCTTAGCAGGATATAGAATTCTGGGCTGGAAATTGTTCTGTTCAAGGTAAATGACCATTGTCTTCTTGCTTGAAAAGTTCCATTAGAGAAGTCTGTGGTCACCCTGATGGATTTGCCCCTGTAGGTAACTGGTGCTTACTCCTGGCAGCTTGAAAAATCTTTTCTTTTGTCTTGACTTTAAACAGGTTCATCACAATGTGTCTTGGGGAAGCTCGGTTAGAGTTGAGGCTACCTGGGGTCCACTATCCCTCTGAAAGGAGAGTGTCAGAATGTTTGGTGATATTTGGGAAATTTTCATTTATAATATTCTCTAGTAAGACTTCCATTCCCCTGAGGCATTCTTCTTCCCTTTCTGGGACACAACTCATATGTTTGAAAGCTTCATAAAGTCCCATAATTCTGTCAGTGAATATTCTGCTTTCAATATTCTGCTTTCTCTCTCTTTTTTTCTGCCTCTTTAACTATCTGAGTTATCTCAAGAGCTTTGCTCCCTACCTCTGAGATTCTTTCTTCTGCATGGTCTAATCTGTTGTTGATACTTTCTATTGCATCTTTAAGTTCCCTAATTAACTGTTTCAGTTCCTTCAGCTCTCTATATCCTTTCTATATTCTTCATATCATTCATCTCTTATTTGATTCTGTTTTTGGATTTCCTTTTGGTTATTTTCTACTTTATCAGCAGTTTCCTTCATTTACTTCATTGTTTTCATCATCTGTATTCTAAATTCCCTTTCTGTCATTTCTAACATTTCTTTATAGGTGTAAACCTCTGTGGTAGCTACCTCATGGTCCCTTGGGGAAGTTGCTCTGGATTGGTTTTTCATGTTGCCAGGATTTTTCTGCTTATTCTTCCTCATGAGTTTTTCTTTTATCTGTTTCCTGGCCCTAATTTTCCTTTTATTTCCTCTTGCTCTTTAAGTTACTGTGCCTCTGGACAATGGTTTCCCTGTGTCAGGTAAGGCCTTTCCAGTTTGCAATCTCAGTGCTGCTGTACTTATAGCTGCCAGCGGGATTAGACAGAATGAACACATGCAACCACTTGCCAGTTCTCTACCTCTTTTGTCCTCCTCATGGGGTCCAGAAGTCTCTTGCTGACTCCTTGTGTCCCCAAAGGGATAGTTCTGGGCAGATCCCACCAGCCAGAGATGGTTTTCTCTCCCCAGTATCACCATGCCCAGTTGCAAGAAAGCTGTTACTCAGCCACCATCTTGCTCAGTAGAAATATTCTTAAGAAAGTAGACTGGCATTTCAGCCTAGCTTGGTTCCTTTGGCATCAATCTCCTCAGGGGAATTCTCCTAGGAATAGAGTTTAAGCAGAGCAAAGTGAGTTCTTGCACCAGTGAGTTATTGAGGGCATGATCTCAGGAAAAGGACCTTTGGAGAGAGTATAGAACAGGGCAAAGGCCAAGCAAAGATGTGGTCTCTGCTGGAGGGAAGCTTCAGATTGGCTTTGTGAAGGATATGAAGGAAAATTTGCATAACAGAGTTGATTCTACATAGTGGTATCTCAAGTAGGTCAGGGTTAGGGTTCACCCTAATGGCCTAATTTTAAATTACTTACTTCTTTAAGGACCTATACAGCACATAACACCTACCTACTTAATTATATAAAAAGAATCTTGTCTTATAAATTGATTTGCCTTTAGAACATATGTTATTTCAAGGACGTTTTTCATTTTTGAACTGAAAAAGAATGGGAACTATTACAATTTAGTTCTTATTTTCCCCTTTATCATATAAATGAATCACATTTAAATATTAAAATTAAAGTATTAAAATGAGTAAAGTGTACAAACTTTTCTTTGTTTGGCATAATTGACAGAATAATATCAGGTACAGACAATTATGTCTGAAGAGCTTGCACAGGGATTATTTTTGCAGGAACTTAGGCAGCAAGAACCAAATATGGTTTATCTTTATTCAAATGTGAGGCTTTATTAAATTAGAAATTGAATGAGAAGAGAATGTATTTCCCATATATTCATATTACTTAGTTATAATATGAATGCCATTTTCCTCAACCACATATTTCAAGGGTTGGATTAACTGAAATCAATATCGTATAAAATTTCAGAGGCCTATCTTTGAAGGCAGCCTTCAATGTGGGAATGAAGGGAGTGGTGGGGTTTGATTAGTAAGAAACAGGTATCACAAGGAACACATTTTCATTGGCAAATAAAAAACTTGTTTGTTTACAAAAAAAAGGCTATCAACTTTAATTTCCAGAAATACTATTTCAGAAGGAAAAAATAAAAACTTGTAATGTGAGAGAAGCAACAGAAAAACAGTTGACACAGAGAAATCAAAGGGAATTCATATGGCAGTACAGAAGAAATAGGAACTAAGGAAAAGAGCTGCTTAAATAAAAAGCTACACATATAAAAGGATAATGATATGAACTTTTACAGTTTATAAAGCATTGGCACATATACTGTTAGAGATTTTTCCTTTACCTTACCATGTGAAGTAACAAGATTATTTTTATTCTCACTTTATGAAATAGGAAATCAGAACTCATCTAGTTTAGGTATTTGATTCCAAATTCTGCATAGGTATTTGATTCCAAATTCTGCAAGTTATAGCTAAGCCGTCTTCTGTTAAGCTGGAAGGACTAGTTTACTTGTGTAATGAAGGCACTCTTCTTGTCTCTAGGACACAGCAAAAACACAAAGTGACAAAAGTCCCTGCTGTTTTGGAGGTTAGAGTCGGTAGTAAGAGCAGACTCATACATACTCTCTTTCCAGGAACTGATTGAAATATATAAAGAAAGGCAAAAATAGTGGGAGATAAATCCATCACCCTTTAAACAGATATAGGAATGGCATCAAACACACAAATGCAATGGAGAAACAATAAAAAGGAAAAAAAACTTTATCAAATTGAATTCAGCCCTGTAAGAAGTAGTAAGAGTGGTGAAAGAAATAAGACAACTAAAAGTTGAGAGTCTCTGAGGTTACAGGATTGGAGATATAGGATGGATAAACTAGAAAAAGAAAATTGTCAGAGAAAAAGATAAAGACACCTGATATTTCTATTATTAAGTAGCATTGTTTTGGAAGAACTAGTCCAGTGCATGTAATTAAGCAATGTAATGAAACAAATTATAAGTATTTAGAAAGAAGTAGCAAAATAACATTTCTTTATAGATAGATTTATTCACTAGAAAGAGCTAAGCAAATCATTTAAAAAACTATTAGAAATAATACAAAATTTCACAAGGTGATCCATTATAAAATAAATGAATGGTGGTAGCTTTCATATTATTAATAGATAAATGATGATGAGGGGGAGAGAGAGGAGGAAATCGGAGGAGGGGTGGGAGAGGACAGTGAGAGAAGAGGGAAGGGAAAGAAATACGTGGAAATACAATGAATAATGGATATGCTGGATTCAAAGTAACTTAGAGAACTACTGAATGACATAAAAAACACATAAAAAAAATCCTTAAATACTTGGACACAAAAATGATTGTGAAAGAAAATCTTTAAGCCTTAAAACCTGTGACTTCAAAATAATGGAAGTTTTAAAGGTGACATTTATCTTATACATGTAATCCATAACTTTGTTTAATGTTTTATTTGGGTTTTGAAAGTATCTTACTCAGTGAGCCATTTCAAAGGTATTTTGGACCTTTACATGGGGGGAAAACACACAATTCAGGTTTCTTTGAAGAGATTTTTCTGAAACTATTGATATTTTATGAACAATCTGACTTTAAAAAAATTTGTATGTACTTTGAAAACCTATTTTATTTTTAAAATCTGTTGTAGATGCCATGTGTAGATGCCATTCTACCGAGGGTGACAAAGTAAGACTATTTCAATCAATCAATCAATTGAAATCTGTTGCAGGACTTTTGATTCAGTAGTCATGTATTCTTAGGGGTAACAAATGGCTACTAGTGTTAATTATATGAAATACCTCTGTCTGAGAAATACCTTGTCAATTTCCTTAGAATTTTTCATTATTTTTTCAACTTAGATTTTGAGCAGCTTTTCTATTTCAAGTTAGTTTATTACTTCTTAAAAGAATCTGGATAAAAATATTTACATTCTCTAAGTGTTTCTAATAAATGACAAGAAAAGCACTAGGATTACTCAGATTTAAAGTTGAAATCAAAAGAGGGAAGAGAAACCTATTCATCCAGGCAAGCTTGAAAGTTGATGCTTAATGTCTTCAAGAAACAAGGTTTACACTTGAGAGAACGATGGACTTGCAAATAAGCAGTGGGGTAAAAGTGCCTGGAAAGGAAAAAGGGTCAGTCAGTGCTTTCACTTCCATTATAGCCATTTGGAAACAAAATTATGGATAAAAATAAAAATAGCTGATATACACAGTAAGATAATTTAATATATTGCTACTTTAAACTTATGAGATATATGAAACAATTTAATATTTCAATGGCTCTTAAGCAAGAATATTATTAACTTAGATTGGCCTCTGTCACAGAGTTCCAGTAATCAATATCACCAAGATCTTGACAGGTTGGCTAATTTCCGCTTCACTTTTTTCATTCATGTCAGGGGTATAATACCATCCCCATAAAGCTGCTGTGAATATTGAATGAGATATTGCGTGGCAAGTAATTATACTATTTCTAATAACTATTAGTACTTTAAAAATAGTTTTATAATTTAATTACTCTATTCTTTATCTACCTCTAATGAAATTTCAGCTAGGCTTGATAACATTCACAGCTGCAAATAGATTCCCATTGTATGATATTCGTGGGGGTTTTTACTGGAGAAAGCAGAAACTCTGATGAAGCGGAAAAGGTATTCATTAATAACAACAACAACAAACACAAAAGTAATTATTCATGGAATGCTAGATGTCTGAAGACCCTGCCTCAACACTCATCTTCCAGGAATCCATACCTTACCACAGAACTGGCTTGCTGACTAAACTGCTCTCATTCCCACACTCCACACCCTCCTGCTGTAACACCAATTTACTATCACCTTACTGGAATCATTTCAGAGCCAGATATGCTATCTTGCAACCATTGCTACTCAATCACTGCTGCTCAGAAGTCCAGGTGCTCCTGCTACCACCCTTAAGCAAAATGCTCAACTATGCAAGAGTATGATATGTGGTATTCTTCCTGTTGCTCAGCTTGTAATTGAAGTCCTGCATTAGTGATCTCATTCATTGAGACTGAGCACCCATTATGAGGAAATAAAGTTTTGTAGGTTCTGTCTTGGAGAATTTTAAATCATAAAGGTGGAAATTCTCCAAAATAAGGATTATCAAAGTTTGGAGAAACAGAACATTGTCCATTCATTGTATTCTCTCCCTGTAGGGAGAGATGATTTTTTTTCTTTAGAACAACTATTGTTGAAGAAACAGCTGAGTTATGTGCTTTGTTCATGAATGAACAAAGGTTCTGCTTGCTACGTGGTGGTGTGCCTGTGATGTCAGAACATTTTGGCTCCTTGTCTCATGGTGTATTAGAATTCACTTCTTTCCTTTGCATCAACCAGTAAAACATTGAAATCTTATGCAAAGGCATTGATGATAATTGTTAGCTTCTAAACTACTTATTTGAACATGTTGTAATAAATTTGGTTAGAAAATGTTTATATTAGTATTTCACACTTAGAATAATTATTCCATTCTGTATGAAGTAAAGGAAAATGGCTAAAATATAATGGCATGATATTATTGCTAATAATATGAGTTGGTGTTACTTTAAAGCTTCCCGTGGGTCAGCATGATGAAGTGTCCGGGAAATGAGTACTGGATGACACACCCTCTCATAGGAAATGCTGTAAGGCTCAATAAGGATGCTAGAGAAACATGATATTAAAATTTCATGATCAAAGGGGAAAATAACAGAAGTAGGTAAAAATCCAATCTTTCCATTATTAGAGTTACCATAAAATTAATCTATAAGTATATGCATAAGGAAAAGTATCTATAAAATTATGTCCAGAGCCATAACTTTCAATAGTCCTGCAAGGCAATCTAAAAGTAGAAAGAGAACAAATATGCCTTTACTTCATAGAAAGAAAGAGTTTTTTTTTTTTTTTTTTTTAACATCAGGATGACTCATAGGAAGATACTTTATATTTAACTTACTGTTAATTTTAGTAATATGAACTTGGAAATTTACACCTAATGTGCATTTCAGACTCATCTCCTTTTAATTATGATAAGTGAGAAAGATTTTCAACTGAGGTCATATGAACTAAGGCTTTGTGTTAATATACTAATGCTACAGCTATAATGAACAAGATTTCAATTTAAGTAAGAATTTTCTCTTTTCCAGTTCAACTGCATAGTATAGCGTAACATTAGCACAAGCTAGTATGCTTTTACAAAACACTTTCTATATCCCCTATTTTATGAAGAATAAGAGTTTGAGGCTTTTGTATTTGAGCTAGTTGACCAAGATGACAAAGTTAGAGTGTATCATAGCAGGACTTCGAAAGCTGATTTGATTTCACATGTTAATGCTTACAAAACTAGCAATGATAGCATGTACCAAGTATATGGCAGGTTTCCTATGTACCATATACTATTGTAAGCACAGTAAATTTTATCATTTAACCTTCACAACAAATCTATGATGTAGTATAGATATTAATTCTATCTTATGGATCAGAAAATTGAAACATAGGGACATTAAGTAACTTGCCCAAGTTAACACAGCTAGTGAGGATCAGATCCAAATGTTAAAGGAAATGGTCTGGCTTAGAATCCAGGCAGCTAGCATTTTCCTTCAAATCTAGATCCATTTTCTTCTGAAATATTTCATATTCTGTTACCTTATACTTTTCCAGGATGTGGTGTTTAAGCATTGCCCTTTATTTTTTTATTTCAAAATACTACAGGGGTACGAATGCTTTTGGTGCCATGTATTAATTTTATTATGTGTGAGTCAGGATTATAAGTGTACTCATCATCCAGATAGTGTTCATTAGGTACGGTTTTTGGCTATCTCTCCTCCCTCCTTGTGCCTTCCCCCATCACATAATTTCCACTGAGTTTTATTTCCTTCTGTGCAAATCTCTGCTCATCTGTTCGTTTCAATTTAATAGCGAGTCTATATGCTGTTTGTTTTTCCATTTTCCATTCTTTCAATACTTTACTTAGGATAATGGTTTCTACTTCCAAATTATTGCAATAGTTTTCTTCACCTCCTCACCTTTAGTCTATGTGAGTCCTTATGGGCTATCTGTATTTCTGGGTACAGAAGATATCTGGGTTGTAGTTTTTCATCCATTCACTTGTGTCTCTTGTGGGCATTCAGACCATTTACATTGATTGATAGAAATGATATATGGGATACTTTTCTGTTAATATTATTGGGGAGTACCTTATTGATTTGTCTCAACTCTTTTATTATGGTTTTAAATAACCCTTGAGCTTCAGTTTCTGGATGGTTTACATTGCTGGTTGTCTACCATGTTGACCCATGACTAATGCAGTCCTGAATATTTCCTGTGGGGCAAGTCTGGTCTTGGCAAATTCTCTTTAGAGTTTGCTTGTCTGGAAAAGTCTTTATTTCTTCTTCATGTATGAAACTTAGTTTTTCAGGATACAAAATTCTAGGTTGACAGTTATTCTGCTTAAGAAAACTAAAGATGGGGTCTTAATATCTTCTGGCTTGTAAAGTCTCAGTTGAGAAGTGTGCAGTCAGTCTGATGGCTTTTCCTTTGAATGTTGGTCAATATTTTCACCTCACAGCTCTCAGAAGTTCCTCTTTCATGTTGGCTCTGATACATTATGTAAGAAGAGTTAATGTTCAAAATAGAAAATATTTTTTGAAATTTTTTCTTTGAAATGATAGATATGATGAGCATTACACTGATTAACAAAGTAGAGAAATCCACACCCATACTAATTTAAAATTCAGGAGATACTAGAGAGAATACGGGAGGGAGTGTTAATAAAGGGGAAACATAAGGATTTATAAGAATCAGGTCGGGTGACCTGATTTAAACTAATAGCAAAGAGAAGTTCCCATGGTTTGTGCACTATTTAAATCAATAAATGAGTGATTAAAAAGGTGCCATCCTTGAACTTATAAGAATGAATTTAAGACAGAATAAGATGCAAAAAGTTTTAAGGAATATATAGTGGTAAGAGATAATAATTTATTAGAGAAAATGAAAACAGGTTAATACAATGCCTCAGAAGGAAATTTGAACATATCAGTATTTGAGGCTGGAAAATGTGTTGAGAAGAATTCATGTAGGGAATTTGATAAATCTGAGCTTTATCCTAATAGAAATAGAAAATTATTAAGGTAGTTTTAATAAGGTAGTGAACTGCCATATTTGTGTTTTAATAATATTGCTTGGCCTGAAGAAATGAGGATGAACATCTGTGGAAAAAGACTTGAAGCAGATTTATAGGTTGAGAGGCTGTTTCAAATGTCCAAACAAGTAATGTTGGTGACCTTGACTACAAAGCTTTCAGTAGGGGGCAAAAGAAGAAGGTAGAGCATGGATAGAGCATTCTATCTTCTATTTAGGAGATAGAATTGACCTGTTGTGGCCAATTACATATGAACGATGACAGAGGAAGATTCTAGGTAAACTCAGAGCTTCCTAGACTCAGTAGCTGGGACACTGGCAGTGCTCTCACTAATCCAGGGAACACCATAGTAGATTAAGAGAATAATATACTCATTATTGCAATATTGAATTTGCAGGGCTTGGAAGAGAATTACATGAACTTGTTAATAATCAGTAGAAGTTATAAGCCAGGAGAAAAATTTAAGCTGGGAATGGACTTTTTTTTTTTATTATTAAATCATAGTTATATGCATTAATGCAACAATGGGGTACAATGTGCTGGTTTCATATATCTGAAATCTTTTCATCAAACTGGTTAACATAGCAATTCATGGCATGTTCTTAGTTATTATGTTAAGACATTTATATTCTGAATTTAGTAAGATTCACCTGTACCCTTCTTAGACACACCATAGGTATGGTCCCACCAATTACCTTCCCTCGACCCCTCCTCCCCCTCCCCTCCCCTCTCTTGCCCCTTTCCCCATATTATAGTGGTATAATTGGGTTATAGCTTTCATATGAAAGCTATAAATTAGTTTCATAGTAAGGCTGAGTACATTGGATACTTTTTCTTCCACTCTCGAGATACTTTGCTAAGAAGAATATGTTCCAGTTCCATCAATGTATACATGAAAGAGATAAAGTCTCCATTTTTCTTTAAGGCTGCATAATATTCCATGGTGTAATTTATTAATCCATTCATGGGTTGATGGGCACTTGGGCTTCTTCCATGACCTGGCAATTATGAATTGGGCTGCAGTAAGCATTCTGGTACAGATATCTCTGTTATAATGTGATTTTTGGTCTTCTGGATATGTATCTAGTAGAGGAATTATAGGATCGAATGATAGGTCTATTTTTAGATCTGTAAGTGTTCTCCAAACATCTTTCCAAAAGGAATGTATTAGTTTGCATTCCCACCAGCAATGTAGAAGTGTTCCCTTTTCTCCACACCCATGCCAACATCTCTGGTTTTGGGATTTCATGCTGTGAGCTAATCTTACTGGAGTTAGATGATATCTTAAGGTAGGTTTGATTTGCATTTCTCTGATGATTAAGGATGATAAGCATTTTTTCCGTATGTCTGTAGACCGAGCCCCTGTCTTCTTTAGAGAAGTTTTTCTTCAAGTGCCTTGCCCACCCTGAGATTAGATCACGTGTTCTTTTCTTGCTAATATGTTTGAGTTCTCTGTGGATTCTGGTTATTGAACCTTTGTCAGAGGCATAACCTGCGAATATCTTCTCCCATTCTGAGGGCTGTTTGCTTGCTTTACTTACTGTGTTCTTGGCTGTGTCAAAGCTTTTTAGTTTGATCAGATCCCAGTAGTGTATTTTTGATGCTGCTTCAATTGCCCGGGTAGTACTCCTCATGAAATATTCACCCAGGCCTATTCCTTTAAGAGTTTGTTTTCCCTGCACTTTCTTCTAGGACTTTTATAGTTTCATTTTATAGTTTAAATCTTTCATCCAGTGAGAGTCTACCTTAGTTAATGGTGAAAGGTAAGAGTCTAGTTTCAGTCTTCTACAAGTCAACAGCCAGTTCACTCAGCACCATTTGTTAAATAGGGAATCTATTTCCCACTGAATGTTTTAAATTGGCTTATCAAAGATCAAATAATGGTAGGTAGCTGGGTTCATCTCTGGGTTCTCTATTCTGTTCCATACATCTACCTGTCTGTTTTTGTGCCAGTACCATACTGCTTTGATCACTGTTGATTTGTAGTATAGTTTGAGGTCTGATAGCATAATTTCTCCTGCTTTGTTTTTATTTCTGAAAAATGTCTTGAGTATTCCAGGTTTTTTTTTTTATTCCACATAAAACAATGTATTTTTTTTTATAAAAATAATCTATAAAGATCTATAAAGTATGACAATGGAGCTTTAATAGGGATTGCATTAATTTTGTTCTGCTTGATATGATAGTTTTGCAAAGTAAATAGATGTAAATATGCTCATAGTTTCCTATTTATTTTCTCATCCATTTAATAAGGTACAGACTTGGTTTTTGGGTGTAACTGACAAAATTGGATTTGTTCTAAAAACATAAATGAATTGATGACTAAAATTCCTGCCCCTACTGTCTGCAGTTCTCATGGTGGATACACTGGTCCTGCAATTCGAGAAGCCACTCGAATGGCCCGTTAATGAACTGAACACACTGAATTTTGTCACTGGATCAGTTTAGCAGTGGGCATTTGTCTTGAAAGGTAATACAAGAATTTGGCAGGTATTTAAAGATGTTTTATTGTGATTCTGTGGTTATGTCTAACTAGGCTTCAACAACATGGGAGCTTAAAATATTAAGTGATTTTTATAGAGATGGCACCTAATTCCTAACACGATTACAAGCAGCTGCAAGATAGATTTCATGAGAATAAGGCTATGTGGGATGGATGCCCAATGTTTCCCAACTGATAATCCACTGTGAATTACTATTTCAGAGAAAGGTGTTTACATTCAGCAGTGATGCCGAGAGCTTGGTTTACAGACTACTTGCATCTGTCACTTTCGTTAAAAATGAAGATTCCTGCGATGCATCTTCCATTTCTTAAATCGGTATCTCAAAAGGCACATTTTGAAGAAGCACCTCAGATGATTCTGATGCAAATGAAGTTTTCGACTCACGGTTTTATTAAGATATATAGAGCAATACAAGTGTTCTTTTATTTGGCAATAGACATGCAGAGACTTACATTGGCAATCCCCTGGAAAAGCTACTCTACTCATTGGCATAGCCCTGCTCTTCGTGGGTGCTGTGCCCAGCTCCGCTGCCCAGCGAGGAGGCCATCTTCTCCCTGAGGGCCCCAGGACAACACTGGCACTCCACAGGCCTCGAGGGAGTGAATGGGTAACTGAGACGGGACTGTGTACCCTCATTTGTCTAGTTAGGCACTGTGAATTCAACCTACCCATCTGACAAGTCACTGTAGGAAAACAGATCTGAGCATTTAGCACATCTACAAGTAGACGCCAGGTGGGAGCCATCATAATGGGCAGCGCCTCCCTGCCAGGATGGCTTGAATCCCAGGGGAATAGCGCCCAGGGACGGTAAGCCTTGCAGCTTTCCATGGCCCTCTCTGGTGACTGGGAGGGGCCGCATCCATTTCCTTGATGTGGGACATAAATGTTGTCATTTCTTTGGTATCATTTTCTATGTGTGCCACCAGGGAGCTAAACAGTTTGGGAAATACCACCCTAATTAATAAGAGAGTTCAGGTATGCGTTTGGGAAATCTATCTCATTTCATAACCAATCCTCAGATATCTGGTGTGGAGATCTCAGAAAGCTGAAAATGTAGGAATAAACAAAATGCATATGGCCACTGTATCTTAGGTTATATAAGACATAATCTCCTTTGAAGACTGATGAAGGAGTCGAGGTCACCACTGCATGCAAGGTAGCATGTGGGCAGCTGCGGGAAGTCTGAGTGAAACAGCTAAGATGTGGCCTGTTTTCAGGGAGTGCATTATCAAACAAAGCACAGACTCTTAAGAAGCATCTACAAAAAAGTGTCAAAGGCATCAGGATGCATGATGTAAAAGCATATAATGAAGGACTCAGTCAACAGTCTGGAGGGAGCAATTAAGCTTCCTTGAGGAAGGGAAAGTTAATCTGAAGTCTGAAGATGAGAGATTAGCAGGGTGAGCTAGAGATGGAGGTTCTAGGCAGAAAGAAATGAGTGTCTGAGGACCAAGGTAGCTGAAGCATTAAGTTGAAAAACAGCCTGCAGAGACAAAGCTAGAGAGGTAGGCAGATGCCACATGACACAGAACTTTTTGGACACCTCAAGAATTAGATCTTAAGGCTTGGCGCCTGTGGCTCAATGGGCTAAGGTGCCAGCCACGTACACCTGAGCTGGCGGGTTCGTATCCAGCCCTGGCCCACCAAACAACAATGACGGCTGCAACCAAAAAATGGCCAGGTGTTGTGGCGGGTGCCTGTAGTCCCAGCTACTTGGGAGGCAGAGGCAAGAGACTCGCTTGAGCCCAGGAATTGGAGGTTGCTGTGAGCTGTGATGCCACAGCACTCTA
>CAUYON010120815.1:0-18018 GCA_963573935.1 Arctocebus calabarensis
TGTTTTCATCTGGAGAAGAGGGAGAGAGGGAGAGGAGGGCGTTGGTTTAAAGAGGAGGTGGGGACTGGGGTTAGAAGTCCCAGGATCTGCTAGATTTCAAAGTGACCCTGAGTGAGGACCTAGGGACCACACATTTCAGAACAGTAAGGTGCCCAGAGCGTCCAGCTCCACCATCAGAGACCCAGGAGCCATGACCGGATGTGGCTCATCCTCACTTCCGCTTAGAACGTGAGAACCTGGTTGCCAGGGTGTTCACAGAGGGTGTTGGTTCTAAAGGGAGTAAATGTAGTACCATCAATTCTGATGAGTGACCCTTTCCTCAAAGTGCCACACTGAGCAGTGCGCCTGCTCTCAGGCCACCAGGAGACCTAGGCAAGATAACCAGATCCATAGTACCCTGATTGCCTCTCTAGCACCTCAGGGAAATGAGGGCTTTGGTCCAAGGCTTGTGAACTCAGGTCAATAGAGGGAAGAATCCTACATTCTACCAGGAGTCAAAGGGAAACGTCATGTGTAAGGAATGAGGGACTCGGACTCCAGAACAGTGGGGTCCAAGAGCCCCATTCCTGATGTCAGCATCAAGGGCCCCAGTCCTCCTTGGCAGGACGTGGCTCACTTTGTGAGCTCAGATCCAAGGAAGAAGGACTTTTCTCTAAGGGATCTGTCCTGTGGAAAGCGGAGGGTGCAGTCCCAGAAAGGGTGCAAAGTCAAGGGGAAGACTTTGAGTGAGGAGGACCATGAGTGGGACTGCACATCATAGGGCTTCAACCTGCTAGCCACAGCTTTCAGCCGCTGCAGAGTATGGGCAATGTGGGTGGATACACAGCCACCCTAATTTCTTCCATTGGGTCTCAGGGAGTTATGGGCCTTACTACAATGTCTCAGGAATAGAGAGAGGGAAGCCCTAAGCCCTTCCAAGAGTCAAAGTATGGACCGTGAATGAAGACTGAATGTACCACTCTCCCAAGCCCTCAAACCCCACCTCAAATGCAAGGAACAGCAGAGTCTAGTCCTATCTCTTCACATAGCCCTCAGTGGTGCTGGTCCAGGTTTGTCAGGTTGAGACTTATCCTTATTTCTTCATGTCAGGTCTGGGGAAATTGAAGCATCAGTTAGCAAAAGGGAAGGACCCCGACTCCAGGTGTAGACAAGATGAGGATTCTCAATGAGGGTGGAGGCCCAAACAAGTCCAGAACAGAGAGGGTACCACAGAACTGTCAGCACTGCCTCCCTTGCAGGAATGGTTGATGGAGGTATCCCTTCATTTCTTTCTTGTGTCCCAGGAAGCTTTACGGTGTCAGATTCAGAACAGCACAGGCAAGAGGTCCCAGGCCCTGCCAATAGTAATTATGAAGATCCTGTATGTGAACTGAGAAGATCCTTGAAAACAGAGGGAGCCCCACTGCCAGCCCTGCTGTCCCCCTGGGATGGGTTGGCAAGCTGAAGCCTAATGCACTCTGTAACTTCCTCTATTGGGTTCCCAGGAGACAGGCTCACTAAGAAACACAGGCCAGTGGTTCCTAGAGTGGTGTTCTCAGGGAAATCCAAGGGGTGGCTTCCTGAATGCTAAGGTCAGCTCTGCCTGCTGAAGGTGCTCACAGGATCTCATGCTTCCTCCAATAGGTCCTCACATCACCTGTCCTGCCCACACTCCCACCTGCGGTCCCTGACCACAATCAAAATGCCTCGTGGTCAGAAGAGTAAACTCCGTGCTCGTGAGAAACGCCGCAAGGCTCGAGATGAGACCCGGGGTCTCAGTGGTGCTCAGGCCACTGTAGAGGAGAAAAAAGAGTCAGCTCCTTCTGTTTTTGCTTTGATGAATGCTCCCCCCAGGCCGCCGCCTCCTGTGGGCAGTTTCCAGAAACTTCAAAAAGCTCCACCTACCACCACTGCTGCTGCTGGTGCTTTATGCACAAGATCTAATATAGCTGTCGAGAGCCACGGTCAGGAAAATGTGAGTTTCTCCCGGGCCTCAACCTCCACTGGGACCATACAAAAAGATCCTCTAACCAGGAAGGCGGGGGCGTTGATGCACTTCCTGATGGAGAAGTATAAAGTGAAGAAACCCTTTACAAAGGCAGATATGATGAAAGTTATCAACAAAAGGTACAGGGACCAGTTCCCTGAGATCCTCAAGAGAGCCACTGAGCGAGTGGAGCTGGTCTTTGGTGTTGATCTGAGAGAACTCCACCCTGGCGGTCAATCCTACACCCTTATCAGCAAGCTAGACCTCAACGATGATGGAAGTCTGAGGAGCGACTGGGAATTTCCCAAGAATGGGCTTCTCATGCCTCTCTTGAGTATAATCTTCCTAAATGGCAACTGCGCCTCCGAAGAAGAGATCTGGGAATTCCTGAATATTTTGGGGGTCTATGATGGTAGGAAGCACTTAATCTTTGGTGAGCCCCGTAAGCTCATCACTCAAGAGCTGGTGCAGGAAAAGTATCTGGTGTACCAGCAGGTGCCCGATAGCGATCCTCCAAGCTATGAATTCCTCTGGGGTCCCAGAGCTCACGCAGAAACCAGTAAGATGAGAGTCCTGGAGTTTTTGGCCAAGATCAATGACACCGTCCCAAGTGCCTTCCCATTCCATTATGAAGAAGCTTTGAGAGATGAGGAAGAGAGAGCCCGAGCCAGAATTGCAACTAGATCTGGCAACTTTGCCAAGGCTAGAGGACGTGCTAGGGCCGCACCCAGCAGCTCCTCCCGCCCCTAGTGAAGTCTACGACAGCTACTCCACTTTGTTTTTGAAGCTAGTTGCCAACCTTTTTTTTTTTTTTAACAAAGTGAGAGTTTGAAATGGGGCTGGAGAGATCATAATATTATCTTCGTTGTGTAAAGATACACATTAGTATCTTTCGAATGTTCTTTTAGTAGAATGGGGTTTTAAATTCAGAATCCGTGTTTGTGAATTACATGGATCCAATGTTTGTTGCCTTTACCAGGTTTAAATGTGAGAGACTCAGTATTCTATGGTACATTTTAACATCTGTAAATCTTTTTGGGGGGGGGATTCAAGAACAAGGAAACATGACTGGAATGGGGATTTTCTTGAAAATGTGTGTAAGATTCTTGCAAAACATAGAGGAAACATAGTCAGCTTTTGGTTTTTCACATTTTTGTTTTCCTTTAAGTGAAATTTGAAGATCATATACCTGGTTTTCCTTAACCTGTCCAAGAACACAATAAAATCAAATGGCAACAAATTACATTCCTTGCTTGGTGGCTTGTTTATTCTTATCGTTCATTGAACATTCTGCTCTTTGGAATGGCCGGTGCTAGTAGTGATGATGATTAGATAAAGAAGACCCTTTCTCTGTCCATAGATTTTTATATTCTAATACACTGTAACACAGAACAAGTAAAACAAAAAAGGAATGAGGCTGGTGGGAGGACGTCCAGGTGAGAGCAAGCAAGTGTAAATTCCCCCAAGTCAAGGCACTTTGTCATGTGGGACATTGCAAATTCTTTGTTGAGAAGTTAGCTCCATGGGGTTTAGGTGAGGTTGTGGTCATCCTGAGCAGGTATCAAACACTCAGGTGGTGAGCCTTACAGTTGAGAGACTAAGCCTGGGATGGAAAACTGCTCTTAACTTTGGGATGAGGGTAAAGCTGAGGGCGTCTCTACCAGGGGTAGGAATGGAAGAATACTGCTTTCTTTTCCCAGTGCAGATGAACATAGAGCACACGTTAGATTTGTTATGCATATTGTTTCCAGAGAGTTTCTGAGAAATAAGGGTGATATTCCTTTAAGGTGAGATGCCAAGAAGCCACTGGGCTGGCACTCTGCTCTCACCTGGTAAAGACAGAGCCTATTCCATTAAGCAGTTCAAGGTAGAACTAGATTTTATTGGTAGTAAAATAAGTGAAAATAAGGATGCTTTTGTTGGGAGGGCATCTGGGAGGGAGGGAAATGGTTCTTGATGTAAAATCTTCTTTTTAATAAGAAGAGAAATCTATTTTCTCACAGTTTGGAGACTGGAAATCCAAGATCAAGTAGCTGCAGATTCAGTATCTGAGACCTGTTTGATCAATTGCATCTTTTCACAATGACATCCTCATGTCACAAAGGCAGAAGAGCCAAAAGAGGGTGAACACTGTGTCCTCACATGGCAGAAGAGCAGAAGAAGCCTCCTCAAGCCCCTTTATTATTTGGTTTTTTTTTTTTTTTTTTTTTTGTACAGACAGAGTCTCACTCTATCGCCCTCGGTAGAGTGCCATGGCATCACACAGCTCACAGCAACCTCCAACACCTGGGCTTAGGCGATCCTCTTGCCTCAGCCTCCATAGTAGCTGGGACTACAGGCACCCACCACAACACCCGGCTATTTTCTGTTTTGCAGTTCGGCCAAGGCCAGGTTTGAACCTGCCACCTTCGGTATACGGGGCCGGCGCCCTACTCAATGAGCCACAGGCGCCGCCCCTCAAGCCCCTTTATAAGGCACTAATATGTTCTTGAGAGCTTCAGGACCTAGTCACTTTCTAAAATCCCCACTTGTTCCTTATGAGTTTTTTATTGATACATAATATTTGTAGATATTTATAGGGTTCATGTGATGCTTTGTTACATGCACAGAAGTGTAATAAGTCATGGTATTTAGGGTATCCATCACCTAGGTATTTATCATTTCTATGCATTGAGAACAGTTTAAGTCCTCTCTTCCAGCTATTTTGAAATATACAATACATGGTTGTTAACTGCAATCACCCTACTCTGCTAAAGATCATTAGAACTTATTCCTTCTAACTGTATGTCTGTAACCATTAACTATCCTCCACCACCCAAACACCCTTCCCCGCATCTGGTATCTAGCATCATACCCTCTACCTCCCTGAGATCAACTTTTTTAGCTTCCAAATGTGAATAAGAACTTGAGACGTTTACTTGATGTTAATTCTAAAAGCTATGGATTGAATGCTGGTGAAATCCCTGCCCCCATATTAAATAACAGATTCTCTCGTGGGGAAAATTTACTTAATATTACTTGCTTAACAACATTTGGGATTATTTAGTTTTCTTTGTCCTAGAGCACTGCATGTTCTTTTCTATCTCTTGAAGAAAAAAAAAAAAATTCCCAGAGATAAAAGTAGTCTCTTCTAGGGTGAATGTAACCATAGTAAAACTACCATTTTTTTTTTTTTTTTTGCAGTTTTTGGCCGGGGCTGGGTTTGAACCCATCACCTCTGGTAAATGGGGCTGGCGACCTACTCCTTGAGTCACAGGCGCCACCCTAAAACTGCCATTCTTTAAAGAAACATTTACCAGTCACTGTGCCAGGTGTCTTACATACATTACATATGTTCCCAGAATCATAAAAGGTGCAGCTTATCAAACTCACCTGGCAGAGGAAGAAACTCCAATCTCAAGTTCACATAGCTGGTAAGTGACAGGGCTGGGGCTAGAGCCCTGATCTAAATTCTTCTAGCATCCACACTGTTCTATTCTCCCAACCTCTCTCTGAGGTCAGCCTTGGTCTCTTAATTTTCCTCACTACTCCACAATATCTCTCAAGTGCTAAGAAGAACCCTGTGGTCAAAGCACTACAAGAAGGCCTATAGAAGGAAGGTAAAAAGGAGAACATAATTTAAGACTGTCTATGGGGTTCATTGGCCTGGTAGTCTCCCACCTCTTGCCTCAGAGTCCCTCCAGAGCTGACTCTGTGCTTGTCCCTTCACATGGGTCCAGTCTCAGCAATTTCCTATATGCTAACTCCCTTCCCCTGGGTGTTCCCCAGTGTGCCCTCTTGTCCAAGCTGGAACTGGCCTGCTGGTCCTCTCTTCAGTGTGTCCTCTGAGCCTGCACCTGCTCCCAAAGAAACAGACAGCCCACAGTCACTTGCCTTCTTCCTGACATGGAGGGTTTCAACTCCATGGGGGTCCTGCCCTTCACTGTGGGCTCTCTCTGACAGCAATGGCCCCTTCTGTGTAGTTGCTCACTTCAAATAGTGAATTTTAGACATCCAATCACCCACCTGGGTGCCTACCCCATACCATCAAAGAGTTTTCAAATCTGCTGGTGATTAGAGTCTGACTTGGCACAAAATCTACTGGTTCTTGGTTTATAACCTTGAGGCTAGAGAGAAGGTTTTTCAAGCCACCCTGATAATGACAATTGGATTTTAATGGAGTATTTTATTTGAGACTGGCCACTGAGCCATATACCAATGAGTGAGCATACCTATGTAGTCAACAACTAAAGCCTTCCTCCTAAGAGGTAGATGAAGAAAAGACAGGAAATCGCTGTATAAGCTAACATCTACTAAGCCTGAATCCCTAAAATTTTTTCTTGGAGGCCTCAGAGGTAGAAAATGATTCTTTGGCAGACATGCTAGTTTTGAATAAAAAGAAGAAAAGTAATAAACCATCCTTCCTTTTCCTCTTGTCTGAACCTGGCCCAGGGGAAAATGCTGTATTTTTCAGTGTGCTTCTTTGTCCCTGTTCAGGTGTTCAGGTAGTTTGTAGCTATGATTTTGATCATGCTCCAAAAAGTAGGAGAAAATTCTCAGCCAACTGAAATTCCGCAAGTTTATCATAAGAGATCACGCAGAAAGGTGTTACTGAGTAACAAAGGGTGACCCTTCCCTATAGAGATTTACAGGGTCATTTTAAAAATTGGCTGTGACCCTGTGTTTGAAAACATCTGCTGCATAATAAGCACTAGAAATATATGGTAAATTTCAAGGCAAATTGCGCCTTCTTAGAAACTCCTCCAGAAAATGAAAAGGGTTGCTGTTGAAACAAATTGTAGTAGCTGCTCTTTATTGAACATTTACCATACAATAGTTTATAGTAGAGATGAACAAGTGCCCATCCACACGAGGCCTTGCTCTCCTTCCTGGGCTCATGGAGAGATGACATTCTTAGTCTACTTATAGTTAGGAAGGGTCATGTGGCTAACTCTTGCCACTGAAACATTAGTAGACGCATGTTTGTTACTTCCAGACCAAGGCACATGACCGCCATCCTGCCACCTCCATTTAGCAGCAAACATTGAGAACCCATGTTGAGGTCTGGAGCCACATGATAGAAGCAGCCTTGATCCCTGGGTCACCTGACAGCAGAGAGCCTCTGCCAACCCACATCAGATTTTATGTTTATTTTTTAACAAAAAATAAACTTTTGTTATGTTAAGCCACTAATATTTCAGGTTTTTTATGTTACAACAGTTATAATTTACTTTATCTGGGTAATACATGACTATTATTACTATTGTTAGGCCTATCTAGATATTTTAATGACAAAGCTAATAGTAGTGTATATAATCTTATAAAAACTTCAGTACTGGTAAATCACAACTTCCATCTCATAGCATTCTTCTAAAATTCAGCCCCTTTTACAAAAGTAACCATTATTAACAATCTGGCATGTGTCATGTTAAAGCTGATTCAAAGCTTTACATAGATGTGCCACAAGAATATATTGAGCTTTTAATACGCATGAGTAACAGTGTACATATTGTTCTGCCACTTGTCACTTAAAGAAATGAATGCAGGAGCTTTCCATAGCAGCTCATATAGATCTGCCTTACTTTTAAACTACTTCCTAGAATTCTTAAGTGTGTACATGCTATATAATTAACTGTTCTCCTGAGAGATGCATAAGCTGTTTCCAATTTGTTGTTATAGTCAACAGAATTGAAATTAACACTTTCAAACTTGAGTTTGGGGGTAAATATGTGTGTTTCCTTTCCTATAGGAAAGACAAAGCAAAACAAACATTGGGTTAAAGAAGAGAAAGTGTGATGATTCCAAGTTTCTATTCTATTCATGTCTCTTGTCCAGTGATAGATGGGATTGTTAGCTCTCTATAGATCCTAGTTATCAAGCCTTTGTCAGATTCATAATATGAAAATATCTTTTCCCATTCTGAAGATTGTCTATTTGCTTTAATTCTTGTGCACTTAGCTGTACAGAAGCTTTTCAGTTTAATTAAGTCCTGTTTATTTTTTTTGTTGTTGATATTGCCACAGAAGTCTTCTTCATAAAATCTTTCCCCAGGCTGACATCTTCAAGAATTTTACCCACACTTTCTTCTAGGCTTTTCATCATTTCATGCCTTCGATTTAAATCTTTTATCCATCTTGAATCAATTTTCGTGTTTGTGAAAGTTTCAGATCCAGTTTCAGTGTTTTATATGTGGTTATCCAGCTCTTCCAGCCCTGGTGTCATAGCTTGTTAGGCCTAGACTAAGGTGAAAAAACACCAGTTAACTCCTGACAAATTTCTGGGCCACAGCCCTCAACAAAATGTAAGTCCGGTTCACTTCCAAGATAGATGGGAAAGTACTCACTGACTTCTTGCTTGACTTACTCCCCTGAGAAACAGACCAGAAAGTACCAACTGTCCGCGGACTGACCTTTAAGAAATACCAGGTGGGGAAAGTACTGAAACAAAATGTCTAATTAACTGCAAAATTCTGCTTCTGTACAAAGCTTGCTAACCTACCGGAATTCATCTGAGCAGCCTGCATGCCGACCAGGGTGCAGACCAAGCCTTAAAATCCCAATGCCTTAAGCACTCGGGGCAGCTCTCAGAAACCCCATGTTGGGACACTAAGGCAGTCCCGGGCCAGCTCGTCAATAAAAAGACTCCTCCTTAAATTTGCCTTTTCTGGTGATATGATCTTTAAGAGACTCCTGAGCATAACAAAATCACAGAAACCTCAAACTCTTGGACTCAAGCAATTCTCTTGTCTCAACCTCCCAAGAAATCTGGAACTACAGGTGCCTGCCACAACGCTCCGCTATTGTTTTAGTTGTTGCTGTTGCTGCTGTGGTTGCAGTTGTCATTGTTGTTTTTAGCTGGCCCGGGCTAGGTTCAAATCCACCAGCCCCAGAGCATGTGGCCCGAGCGTAACCACTGAGCTCTGGGTGCCAGCCAGAATTTCTTTTTCAGTAATATTGTCTAACACTGGTCCCTGCGCACAGCTCTCCTCGCGGAAGGCCTCGTTCTAAGGTTTGGCACGAGAGTCAAAAGGCGTTGGCCTGCTCTGGGTAAGGTGACAGCCGTGGAGGCGTTGGAGAGTGGAATGTTCGCGCCGCCTCGCGACGTCAGGACTGAATCGGAGGCGAAGGAGCTTACTGCTTGGAAGCAGTCTGTGGGCAAGCTGAGTTGTTGACAATTGAGATACTGTAACCAGTAGACAGTGACCTACAACAGCCCTGGGGTGCGGCCTGGCTGTCTCCTCGGACCAGCAGATCTCCCAGCCGGGTTTTTTTGTTGTTGCTTTTAGGATTTCCAGGCAAAGTGTGCAGGCTTTCCATCTTGGAGCAGGTTTTTGTCCTTGTCGACAAGAATAAAAGTTTCAGAGATATGACGCTTTAGTAATCTGTTAGAAAGTGAAAAAGAGTAAAGACGTATACCTCAATACTGCCACCTAGGTATGGATGACAAATGGGACCAAGAGTTCGGGGAAACGTGGGGTTTTTCGAAGAAGCACTGTTGCAAAGCGAGAGAGTGTGGGCGACGTGGAGGCCGAGCCCGGCTCGCGGGCAGGCGACCTCGGCACACGGAGCGGGCGGAGGAGAGCACCGTGCCCCTCCAGGATTCCAGTGAGCCGACATCTTGTCCGGTCACAGATGCCGAAACTGCCCCGGAAGGGAATGTAGAAAGCACTGCGCCCATTAGAACTGGCCCCACGTGTGCAGGAACCACCAGCCTCTTCTGAAAAAGCCAAAGGGGATGATGAGGAGGAGGACGCCACCTCCACTTCCGGTACTGACAGTGATGGCTTGACCTTGAAAGAGCTTCACAATCGCCTTCAAAGAAAGCGACAACAAGGCAGCGCCTGTGGCTCAAAGGAGTAGGGCGCCGGCCCCATATACCGGAGGTGATGGGTTCAAATCCAGCCCTGGCCAAAAACTGAAAAAAAAAAAAAAAAAAGAAAAGAAAGAAAGCGAGAACAAGACCCCGCCGAGAGGCCACCTAAAGGCATCCAGAGTCGCCTGCAGAAGAAGCAGCGGGAGGAGGACCCCACAGAAACGGTGGATGTGGAGGCGGGCGGTGCTGTGGAGGGCGCAGCACCCAGTAAGCAGGAGCCCAGGCCCGCGCGGGGGGGCGGTGAGGGGGGCTGCATCCCAGACAGGAAATGATGACGAGAGAGTGAGGCGGAGGGGAAAGTGGCTCAAGGGGTTGACGATGAAGAACCCAGAGACCGGAGCAAGCCTAAGCCTGAGTGTGGGGCGTACAGCCCCAACGCCCTGTATTACATCTGCCAGCAGCCTCATAACAACGACTTTATGATTTGCTGTGACCGATGTGAGGAATGGTTTCACGAGGATTGTGTGGGCATTTCTGAGGCCCGAGGGAGACTTTTGGAAAGTGATGGGGCAGATTATAGCTACCCAAATTGTACCGTTCTTCAAGGGCAAGATGAGCCTAATTCAGAAACCACAGATCAACAAGAGACTAAATTAAGACCTGGAGATACTGATGGCACAGATATTACAAATATAGGGCCAGTGGAACGAAAATCCGGTGAAGACCAAGAGATAAAGGGTAGAAGTGAGAAAGCTGCAAATCTGAGTGGCAAGAAAAAGAAGCTCAAGATCTTCCGGCCTATTGTAGAGGCTCCTGGTGCCTCCAAGTGCCTCGGCCCCAGGTGCTCCAGTGTGGCACAGCCTGACTCGATGTACTGCAGTAATGACTGCATTCTTAAACATGCTCCAGCAACTAGGAAATTCCTACGTTCTGGTAACGATCAAAAGGCAAAGCCTAAAGGTCAAGATCAACGCAGAAAAGCTCAACGTTCCAAAATGTAACGTTCAGGCAGGCATTTAAATCTCTGCCATGCACAAGACACCGGCTCCAGAAAAAGAAAAGAAAACACACTGAAGAATGTACTCGTGGCCCATCTAGGAATGAAGCCCTTGGGAAGGAAGCGGCCTGTGAAAGCAGCACGCCACCCTGGGCGAGCGATCACAATTACAAGGCAGTGAAGCCAGAAAAAGCGCCTTCACTGTTGGGTAAACGTATGTATCACCTTGGGGCTGGCCTCCTGCACCCTTCCCACTCTTTCTGGATGCGGTGCTCTAGGCCCGTCCAGAACTGGGAGTCACAGTTGTGTTTTATTTACTTATTTATTTATTTATTTATTTTTGAGACAGAGTCTCACTATGTTGCCCTCAGTAGAGTGCTATGGCGTCACAGCTCACAGCAACCTTAAACTCTTGGGCTTAAGTGATTCTCTTGCCTCAGCCTCCCTCAGCCACCACAAAGCCCAGCTATTTTTTTTTTTTTTGGTTGCAGTTGTCATTGTTGCTTAGCAGGCCTGGGCCTGGCTACTGAGCTACGGGCACTGAGCCTGCAGTTGGCCTCTAATGCTGGTTGTAAATGCTGGTACACCGTCAGAGCTCAAAGCAAAACCCAGGTCCAAGATGCCTCCTGACCCATGTGTCTGTCCCTAATCTGTGGGGACTTTTGTCACTGTTTTCAAGAGCTATACAAACCTCACTGGCAAGTGTTCCACTTTGACAATTGAGTTCTTTATTCTCTGCTTTTATTATCAGGCTTTGGTAAGAATATGTATCATACCCCATGTTCATCAAAGACTGATTGAATAGAGACACTGCCCAGCATTCAGAATTCATCACTGTCCAAACATCAGTTGTTTTTATTGCTCTGTATAAACTTGGGAGTTTTTCCACATTATCAATTTGCAATGCATAAAGTCATCACTTCTTTTTCATTGCTGTGGGGAGCATCTTCAAATTAGTAGTGCATCTGATTTTCAATTTAGGCATGATTTTCAATAGTTGAATTTATTTTTGACTGGGCAGGTAGGGTTTTTCTTTTTTTCTTTTCTTTTCTTTTCTTTTTTCTTTTCTTTTTTTTTTTTTTTTTTTGATACAGTCTCAAGCTCTTGCTCTGGGTAGAGCGCCGTGGTGTCACAGCTCACAGCAACCTCAAACTCTTGGGCTTAAGTGATTCTCTTGCCTCAGCCTCCCAAGTAGCTGGGATCACAGGCGCCCGCCACAATGCCCGGCTATTTTTTTTTGTTGTTGCAGTTGTCATTATTGTTCTAGTTGGCTCGGGCCGGGTTCAAACCTGCCAGCCTCGGTGTATATGGCCAGCGTCCTACCCGCTGAGCTGCAGGCATTGCCCCAGATAGGGTTTTTCATGCCCAGTCCCCATGCTGCACACCCACACACACGTTCAGATTATAAGAGCCACTTAACTGCTACCTACTAGCCCAAGGTGACAATGTGCTGTCACTTTGAGCAGTGTCCTCACTGAAGGCCAAGTGTCTTAGGCTTGGTATCTGACTCTCCTCTTGAATGTTTAGACTGTTAAAGGTCATACTCTGCACCCAATTTCACATTAATGAAATGAAGCTATTTCAGATCTTTGAAACTCTAGATTAGTCATGCACCTTGAATTTGCTTCTTGTTATTGTTTCTCAACCCAATGCTCCAAAGGTAAGTTTTGGAGAGTATTTAAAATATGTCCATAGGACACATCTTAATTCTATTTTAAATTTGTTTTTAGTTCTGTTTTTATTTATGCTGTTTATAGTGCATTTTTTGTGCTTTTGTAAAAAACATCAAAAGGTTAAATGGCCCTGACTTCCAAGGTTGTAGCAGAGAGCTATCTGTACTTGCCTTCAGCGAGCCTGTTAGCAGGTGACTGGGTAGGCACGCTCCTGCAGAGGGTGATAGAGCCGGTGTGGCTGAAAACATGTAACTTCGTTTTGATAATGCAGACAGCCCAAGTCCTAAAAAAATGGAGTCACAAGTAAATTAAATTAACCAATTGACCTATTATAAGGATGTTTGAGCTAAGAATTTTACGCTAACAACAAAAAAAGTAGATTACGCTGTGTGATCTTGGATAAGTTACTTAACCTCTCTGTGCCTCTAACAAACACTATAGTGAAAGGATGGGGGGATTGTCATTATACATAAAGAACTTTTAATAATATCCTTAAGTTTTCCCAAGCAATTCCAGTTGTAGCAATTTATCTTATGTTAACAACCAGAGATAAACACAGAAACTTAGTATATGAGGATTTTTTTCTAGCCAACCATGAATCAAAGCCAAGTCCAACAGAAAAATCATGGCAGGCAGGTGACTGATACTGACCGACAGATCTGAGGAAATATGTAAATCACTCCTTTGGTAACAAAAATAACTAAAGGGACACATTGAGAGTACCATACTTCCTGCTTGAACAGGAAAAATTAGTGTCATTGTAATTTGGATTTAAATGTAGATGTGGCTTCATTTTCTAGTGATCAGGTGGTGATATCAAAGAAAATTTAGATTGCACTTACACCTGGATAGACACATGCACTTACACCAACACATATACCAACAGGTAGATAGATAGATAGCTTTATTTAATGAATGAAATACACTGTGATAGATTCAATTATTGCCCCCGGTTCTTCACTCTTCCTTCTATTCCTATTCTAGTCATGGTCTCATTGTGACTACACTGTACTTCCCTATTTATTATCTTTGGGTTCAGTCATGTGACTGGCTTTGGCCAAATGCTGTGACAAGCAGGGATCTGAAATGTGCTTCTGCTTTGAAGCACTCGCCCTCTCTTGCACTTCTACCATCACCAACAGAAAAAGTCCCAGCCAGCCCTCTAGTCCCAGTCTACCTCAAGTGAGAAGCAGAGCCACCGTAGCCCACATGAAGATTGTGAGAACAAATGGTTGTTGTGTTAAGATGCTGCAATTTTTTGGCCATTTCTTAGGCAGCAGAAGTTAACTGAACCTGTTACAGTGTATTTCATTCATTCAGGGCTAGCTAGCAGGGGTTTACCAAAAAAATTGTATTCCAATGTTTGATGATCTTTGTTTTCCACTGGGACCATATATTATTCTTAAATGTATTTTTTTTTTTTTAAGACAGAGCCTCAAGCTGTCACCTTGGGTAGAGTGCCATGGCATCATAGCTCACAGCAACCTCTAATTCCTGGGCTCAAGCGAGTCTCTTGCCTCCGCCTCCCAAGTAGGTGGGAATACAGGCGCCCGCCACAACGCCCGGCCATTTTTTGGTTGCAGCTGTCATTGTTGTTTGGCGGGCCCAGGCTAGATTCAAACCCGCCAGCTCAGATGTACGTGGCTGACGCCTTAGCCTATTGAGCCACAGGCGCCGAGCCTCTTAAATGTATTTTTCAAAGTTAAGGAAAGTAAACATTAAAAAGTAAAAAACATTAAAAGTAAAAATTAAAAAGTAAACATGAAAATAACACAGATGGTAGTAAAGTCATGAAAATGAGAAAAATAAGGGAGAATGTTCAAAGAGTAATTGAATGACATGATTATTTCACCTTCTAAAATGAAGAAAAATTAAAGATTATTCACGGACTGTTCTCCCTCAAAATGGTGAATTAGCAAAAAGCAAACACGTCAGAGGATAAATCTTGATATTTCATGGTTTTCTATATTGTTTATGGAACATATTTATCTCACACTACTTAGAAAGGCAATATGCAGTATTTAAATACATGAGATTCCAGAACCAGACATCTAGTGTTTGAATTCAGGCTCTGCCATTTCGTGGCTGTGTGATCTTGGATAAGTTACTTAACCTCTCTGTGCCTCTTTTGTCATCTGTAAAATTGGGATAATAATAAATAGCACCTAGTTATAAGTTATTCTGAGAATTACATGTAAGGCTTTCAGAACAGTACGCACCAATTCATAAGAATTTTATGTAATGGTTAATTATTATTTTATCATCAAAAATATTTACTGAGTTGTTATTTTGTTTGTTGATGCTAGTACCTAGGGGTAGTACATGATGCTAGTACATGCTAGTACATGTCTCTTTCATCCAGAGACAATATAGTTGTATGTGTAGAAATAACATTCTGACAGGGGATAGTCCCTAAAACATTACAGGAAAATTTCCATGAAGTCAATAAAATATATTAATATTTTAAAAGTTCACCTATGACTATCACGCAAATTTATTACCTTATTTCCTTATCCCCTATTTGTATAGGATAAATTAAGTGCTTTAATAGACAGACATCTTATTCCTTGTCATTAGTAAATAGCTAGGCAATAAAAAAACTGAGAACTCAGCTGGGACCACATCTTGGACTAAGTAACATATATTTTTTTTTATTGTCAAGGATTCATTGAGGGCACAAAGAACCAGGTTACACTGATTGCATTTGTTAGGTAAAACCCCTCTTATAATTATGTCCTTCCCCCAAGAGGTATTTCATACACCACGATCCCCCACTCCCCTCCCTCCTGCCCTCTCTCTGCTCCCCCATTCCCCTTCCCCCCACCACGTACTAGCATCAATTGTTCTCATATTAGAATTGAGTATACTGGATTCTTGCTTCTCCATTCTTATGATACTTTACTAAGAATAATGTGTTTCAACTCCATGCAGGTTAATACAAAAGATGTAAAGTCAGCATTCTTTTTAGTGGCTGAATAGTACTCTGTGGTATAAATATACCACTGCTTGTTAATCCATTCCTGGATTGGTGGGCCTTTAGGTTATTTCCACAATTTGGCAATTGTAAATTGACCTGCCATAAGTAGTTTAGTGCAAATGTCCTTATGATACAATGATTTTTTCTTCTTCTGGGTAGATGGCCAGTAATGGCATTACAGGATCAAATGGGAGAGCTAGTTTGAGTTCTTTGAGGATTCTCCGTACTTCCTTTCCAAAAGGTTGTATTAGTTTGTACTCCCACCAGCAGTGTAAAAGTGTTCCCTTCTCGGGGCAGCACCTGTGGCTCAAAGGAGTAGGGCCCCGGCCCCATATGCCAGAGGTGGTGGATTCAAACCCAGCCCTGGCCAAAAAAAAGTGTTCCCTTCTCTCCACATCCATGCCAGCATCTTCAGCTTTGAGATTTGGGGATGTGGGCCATTCTCACTAGGGTTAGATGATATCTCAGGGTGGTGTTCATTTGCATTTCTCTGATAATTAGGAACGATGAGCATTTTCTCATGTTTGTTAGCCATTTAAGCATATGAATATAACCTTAGAGGTTTTATTCATCTCTCTTGCCCATTGATACAAAGGATTGTTGGCTCTTTTTATGTTGCTTAATTTGAGTTCTCTGTAGATCCTATCAAGTTTTGTCCAATTCATAATATGCAAATATCTTTTCCCATTATGGTGGTTATCTATTTGTTTTGTTGTTGTCTCCTGTTTCTGCTGTATAAAAGCTATTCAGTTTAATTAAGTCCTTTTTGTTTATTTTTTTATGGTCTTTATTATTAAATCATAGCTGTGTACAATAGTGCAATCAAGGGGTACAATGTGCTGGTTTCATATACAATCTGAACTATTTTCATCAAACTGATCAACATAGCCTTCCTGGCATTTTCTCAGTTATTATATGAAGACGTTTGTATTCTGCATTTAGTAAGGTTCGCCTGTACCCTTCTAAGATGCACCATAGGTGTGGCCCCACCAATTACCCTCCCTCCACCCCAACTTCACCCCTCCCCTCCCCTCCCTTTCCCCTTTCCCCATATTCTTGTGCTATAGTTGGGTTATACCCTTCATATGAAATCTATAAATTAGCTTCATAGTAGGGCCGAGTACCTTGTATACTTTTTCTTCCAGTCTTAAGATACTTTGCTAAGAAGAATGTGTTCCAGCTCCATCCATGTAAACATGAAAGAGGTAAAGTCTCCATCTTCCCTTTGTTTATTTTTGTTGTTGCAATTGCCACCGAAGTCTTCTTCAAAAAGTCTTTCCCCAGGCCAATGCCTTCAAGTATTTTCCCTACACTTTCTTGGGGAATTTTTTATTGTTTCATGCCTTAGATTTAGATCTTTTATCTATCCTGAATCAATTTTAGTGAGTGGAGAAAGATTTGGGTCCTGTTTCAGTCTTTTACATGTGGATATCCAGTTCTCCCAACACCATTTATTGAATAGGGATTATTCCCCCCAGTGTATGTTCTTGTTTAGTTTATCAAAGATCAGGTAGCTATAAGATGTTAGCTTCATCTCCTAGTTTTCTATTTGGTTTCAGATGTCTATTTCTGCATTTTTGTGCCAATACCATGCTGTTTTGATCACTTTGGCCTTGCAGTACAGCCTAAAGTCTGGTAGGCTGATGCCCTAACTTTGTTTTTATTATTAAGAATTGCATTAGCTATATGAGGTTTTTTTCTGGTTCCATATAAAATTAAGAACTATTTTTTTCCAAATCTTGAAAGTATGATGTTGATATTTTACTGAGGATGGCATTGAATCTGTAGATTGCTTTGGGAAATATAATCATTTTAACGATGTTGATTCTTCCCAGCCATGAGCATGGTATGTTCTTCCATATCTTCTGCTTTTTTTTAGGTTATCATAATTTTCTTTATGAGGTCCTTCATGTCTTTTGTTAAATATGTTCCTAGATATTTCATTTTCTTTGAAGCTATTGTAAAGGGAATTGTATCCTTGATTAGCTTCTCATCTTGACTGTTATTGGCATATACAAATGCTACTGATTTATGGACATTGATTTTATATCCTGAGACATTATTGTATTTTTTGATCACTTCCAGGAGTCTTGGGGTTCAGTCTTTGTGGTTCTCTAAGTACAAGACCATTTCATCAGCAAAGAGGGAGAGTTTGACTTCCTCTGCCTCCACTTGGCTGCCCTATATTTCCTTCTCGCCTAATTGTATTGGCTAGAACTTACAGCACTATGTTGAATTGTATTGGCTAGAACTTACAGCACTATGTTGAATTGTATCGGCTAGAACTTACAGCACTATGTTGAATTGTATTGGCTAGAACTTACAGCACCATGTTGAATAGTAGTGGCGATAGAGGACCACCTTGTCTTATTCCAGTTCTTAGTGGAAAAGCTTTCAGTTTTACTCTATTCAGTATAATATTAGCTGTTGGTTTCTTGTAGATGGCTTTCAATCAGTTTAAGAAATGTACCAGGGGGAGGAGCCAAGATGGCAGTCTGTAGCCAGCTTTCTGCAGACACTCCTGTCCAGAAGGAGAGTTAAAGGACAGAAATTTAGCAAGAAAGCCAACAGTTTGGAGCTGAGTCAAGAGACAAGGTCGAGGAACGCACATCAA
>CAUYON010120817.1:0-44610 GCA_963573935.1 Arctocebus calabarensis
GCCAGCTAATCAACAATGACAATTGCAACAAAAAATAGCTGAGGGTTGTGGCAGGTGCCTGTAGTCCCAGCTACTCAGGAGGCTGAGGCAAGAGAATCGCTTAAGCTCAACAGTGTGAAGTTGCTGTGAGCTGTGACGGTATGGCACTCTACTGAGGGTGACATAACGAGACTCTGTCTCAATAAAAAATAATCTTATTTCCTTATTTTAAAAAGTCTCCTGGCTTGGCACCTGTATCTTAGCAGTTAGGGCACCAGCAACATACACCAGGGCTGGCGGGTTTGAACCTGCCCGGACCTGCTAAACAACAATGACAACAACAACAACAACAAAAAATAGCCAGGCATTGTGGTGGGCTCTACTTGGGAGTCTGAGGAAATCACTTAAGACCAAGTGTTTGAGGTTGCCGTGAGCTGTGACACCACAGCACTCAACCAAGGGTAACATAGTGAGAACTCAGTCTCAAAAAAAAAAAAAGTTTCCTATATATATGGGAACCTTTTTTTCCTCTTTTCTTTTTTTTTTTTGGAGACAGAGTCTCACTTTGTCACCCTCAGTAGAGTGCTGTGGCATCACAGCTCATAGCAACCTCCAACTCCTGGGCTTAGACGATTCTCTTGCCTCAGCCTCCCGAGTAGCTGGGTCTACAGGTACCCACCACAACACCTGGCTATTTTTTGTCACAGTTTGGCCGGGGCCGGGTTTCAACCCACCACCCTTGCTCAGTATATGGGGCCAGCGCCCTACTCACTGAGCCAAAGGTGCCACCCCATGTGGGAATCTTTTAAGATTTAAAAAGGTAGTGGGTATGAGTATGAGGGTTTATTATATTATTGTCTATTTTTTATTTTTTGAGAAAGAGTCTCACTTCTGGGGACTCTGGGGTAGACTGTCATGGCATTGTATCTCACAGAAACCTCAAACTCTTGGGCTCAAGCGATCCTCTTGCCTCAGCCTCCTGCGTAGTTGGGACTATGGCACCCTTCCAGGACCCCCAGCTAGTTTTATCTACTTTTAATAGTGACATGTCTCCCTCTTCTTCAAGCTGAGCTTGAGCTCAACTCCTAAACTCAAGCAAACTACCCCTCTCAGCCTCCCAGGGTGCTAGGATTACAGGCATGAGCCACTGAGCCCAGCATATTCTGTTTTTCTGTATATGTAAGATAGTTCATACTTTTTTTTTTTTTTGAGACAGAGTCTCACTATTTCACCCTGGGTAAAGTGCCGTGGCATCACAGCTCACAGCAACCTCCAACTCTTGGGCTTAAGCCATTCTATTGCCTCAGCCTCCCAAGTAGCTGGGACTACAGGCATCCTCCATAATACCTGGCTATTTTTTGGTTGTGTTGTCATTGTTGTTTTGCAGGCCCGGGCAGGATTCGAGCCCACCAGCTCTGGTGTATGTGGCTAGTACTCTAGCTGCTAAGGTACAAGCACCGAACCAATAGTTCATATTTTTTTTTTTTTTGAGACAGAGCCTCAAGCTGTCACCCTGGATAGAGTGCTGTGGCATCACAGCTCAAAGCAACCTCCAATTCCTGGGCTCAAGCGAGTCTCCTGCCTCCGCCTCCCAAGTAGCTGGGACTATAGGCACCCACCACAACGCCTGGCCATTTTTGTTTTTTTTTTGGTTGCAGCTGTCATTGTTGTTTGGCGGGCCCAGGCTGGATTCGAACCCGCCAGCTCAGATGTACGTGGCTGGCGCCTTAGCTTGTTGAGCCACAGGCCCCAAGCCTAGTTCATACTTTTAAAACAAATTTTTAGCATCCGAGCTCAGTGGCTCATGCCTGTAATCCCAGCACTTGGGAGGCCGAGGCGGGTAGATTACCTGAGCACACGGGTTTGAGACCAGCCTGAGCAAGAGCAAGAACTCCATCTCTAAAAAGCCCCATCTCCTAGGCTTAAGCAATCCTCCTGCATCAGCTTCCTAGGTAGCTGGGACCACAGGCACATGCCACCAAGCCTGCCCCACTAAGTTTTCTATTTTTTGTACACACGGGGACTTTTTGTTGTTGTTGTTGTAGTTTTGGCTGAGACCGGGTTTGAACCTGCCACCCTCGGTACTTGGGACTGGCGCCCTATTCCCTGAGCCACAGGCACTGCCTGAGACACCGGTTCTTGCTCTTACTCAGGCTGGTCTTGAACTCCTGAGCTCAAGAGGATCCTCCCATTTCAACCTCCCCGAGTACTAGGATTACAGGTGTGAGCCCCTGCACCTGGCCATGATTATAATTTTAAATATTCATATAAATAATGCAAACTACATATCCTATGAAGTTTGGGAAACTTTTTTTAATTTTAGTTGAAATGCAATAGGATATTTAATGATAGAGTCTGAGAAAAATTCGATATTTAAGCAAAAAAAATTTTGTTTAAACTCTGTTTTGGAGACAGAGTCTTACTCTGTCACCCTGGGGATAGTGCCTTGGCACTATCAGACATCTGGCATCACAGACCTCAAACTCTTGGGCTCAAACAATCCTCTGACTTCAGCCTACCCAATAGCTGGGACTATAGGCACCTGCCATAGTGCCTAGCTACTTTTTCTTTTCTTATTTTTTGTTTTGTTGTGGAGACAGAGTCTCACTTTATTGCCCTCGGTAGAGTGCCATGGCATCACACAGCTCACAGCAACCTCCAACTCCTGGGCTTAGGCGATTCTTTTGCCTCAGCCTCCCGAGTAGATGGGACTGCAGGCGCCCACCACAACTCCTGGCCATGTTTTGGTTGCAGCTGTCATGGTTGTTTGGCGGGCCCGGGCTGGGTTCGAACCCGCCAGCTCAGGTGTACGTGGCTGGCGCCTTAGCCCGCTGAGCCACAGGCGCCAAGCCTATGTTAGCATATTTTTATATAAGCACCACATATAGTTTCTCTTTCCTTTTTTTTTTTTTTTTTTTTTTTGAGACAGAGTCCCACTATATGGCCCTCAGTAGAGTGCTGTGGTGTCATAGCTCACAGAAACCTCTAACTCTTGGGCTTAAGCAATTCTCTTGCCTCAGCCTCCCAAGTAGCTGAGACTACAGGCACCAGCCACAACACCCGTCTATTCATTGTTGTTGCAGTTGTCATTTTTTTTCTTGTTTTTTTTTGAGACAGAGTCTTAAGCTGTGGCCCTGGGTAGAGTGCAGTGCTATCAAAGCTCACAGCAACCTCAAACTCTTGGGCTTAAGTGATTCTCTTGTCTCAGCCTCCCAAGTAGCTGGGATGACAGGCACCTGCCAGAACACTCAGCTATGTTTTTGGTTGTAGTTGTCATTGTTGTTTGGCAGGCTCAGGCTGGATTTGAACCCACCAGCTCTGGTGTATGTGGCTTGTGCCCTAGTCGCTGAGCTACAGGCACGGAGCCAGTTGTCATTGTTATTTAGCAAGCTCAGGCTGGGTTCCAACCCACCTGCCTCCGTGTATATGTCTGCCGCCCTAACCACTGTGCAACAGGTGCCAAGCCCATATATAGTCTCTTTTTTTTTTTTTTTTGAGACAGAGCCTCAAGCTGTCACCCTGGGTAGAGTGCCGTGGCATCACAGCTCACAGCAACCTCCAATTCCTGGGCTCCAGCGAGTCTCCTGCCTCCGCCTCCCAAGTCACTGGGACTACAGGCGCCCGCCACAACGCCCAGCCATTTTTTCGTTGCAGTTGTCATTGTTTGGCGGGCCCGGGCTGGATTCGAACCCGCCAGCTCAGGTGTACGTGGCTGGTGCCTTAGCCTGTTGAGCCACAGGCGCCGAGCCCATATATAGTCTCTTTTTTTTGTTTGTTTATTTTTGAGACAGAGCCTCAAGCTGTCACCCTGGGTAGAGTGCCGTGGCATCACAGCTCACAGCAACCTCCAATTCCTGGGCTCAAGCGAGTCTCCTTCCTCCGCCTCCCAAGTAGCTGGGACTACAGGCACCCGCCACAACGCCTGGCCATTTTTTGGTTGCAGCTGTCATTGTTGTTTGGCAGGCCCGGACTGGATTCGAACCCACCAGCTCAGGTGTACATGGCTGGTGTCTTAGCCCGTTGAGCCACAGGCGCCGAGCCACATATATAGTCTCTTGAAACACCATGACCAAATTCAAACCAAGCCCACATAATCATTCTGAAATTCCTTATATGCAATACTCTTTTTCATACATTTAAATTATATTGCTTAGGCTCAGCTCCTGTAGCTCAAGCAGCTAGGGTGCCAGCCACATACATGGGAGCTGGAGGGTTCCAATCCAGCCTAGGCCTGCCAAACAACAATGACAACTACGACCAAAAAAAAAATAGCCAAGCCTTGTGGTGAGTACCTACAGTCCCAGCTACTTGGGAGGCTGAGGCAAGAGTAGCGATTAAGCCCAAGTGTTGGAGGTTGCTCTACCCAGGGCAACAGCTTGAGACTCTATCTCAAAAAAAAAAAAAAAATGAGGGGCGGTGCATGTGGCTCAACAGAGTTGTGCACCTGCCCCCTATGCCGGAGGTGGCGGGTTCAAACCCAGCCCCAGCCAAAAAAAACGATATTGCTTAAAGAAATTCTTACTTTGGGCAGCGCCTGTGGCTCACCGAATAGGGCGCCGGCCCCATATACTGAGGGTGGCGGGTTCAAACTCGGCCTCGGCCGAACTGCAAAAGAGAAAAAATAGCCGGGTGTTGTGGTGGGCACCTGTAGTCCCAGCTACTCGGGAGGCTGAGGCAAGAGAATCGCCAAAGCCCAGGAGTTGGAGGTTGCTGTGACCTGTGTGACGCCACGGCACTCTACCAAGGGCGATAAAGTGAGACTCCGCCTCTCCAAAAAAAAAAAAAAAGAAAAAAAATTACTTTGCAATTGAAAATTGCACACATAAAAAAGAAAAGCAAGCAAGAAAAAGAAATTCTTACTTATAGCCAGGCGTTGTGGTGGGCACCTGTGGTCCCAGCTGCTGGGGAGGCTGAGGCAGGAGAGTCGCTTGAGCCCGAGAGTTTGAGGTTGCTGTCACAATGGCACTCTACTGAGGGTAACAAAGTGAGACTCTGTGTCCAAAAAATAAAAATTAAAAAAAAAAGAAACTCTTACTTTATCAAAGAAATGGAAGAATTCTGAAGCATCCTGATAAACTATCAAATTTGATAAGATGGAGAACTCTACTTGATCTCTACTCTACTTGAATAATAGGGCATTTTGTGTAACAACAGACACAACATTTAAAATTTAAAGGTCAACATTATAGGTCAAACAATTGATTTGGATAGAGGGAGAAGAGAAGGAAGACCAGTCCATGTTTCTGTTTACAGATATTCACCTAGTTACAAAAGACCTCCTAAGATCTGAGATGCAGTAGCTTTTTCTTAATTTGCCAGAAAGGGCATTTTAAAATACTGTTAGTAACAGAAAGAAAATGCCTTTATTCCTTTATCCTCATTTTAAGGAAAACAAAAAAATCTTCCCAAATAAATTTCATGTCAATATACCTTTTGTTAGAAATACAGTCAAGAGAGCTCAGAATTTTATAAATATTCACATAAAATTTCCCTTTTAAAAATTATTTTTTCTCTTCCCCTTACACATTTCAAAGCACATTTATTTTTCTGTCCACAATATAAATATCTCAATCCTTTAACCTGGGAGTCAATGTTGCTGTCTAGCTACCATGCCCATCAATTATGTTTTAATGCATTAATTCTCAGTGATTTCCAATGTAGTATTCATTCCATATTCTGAGGGTCAGACAACTTTTAGTACATTTTCAAATCATGAAAGTAACATGGAGTTAATTAACATGTTTACAGGCTGGGTGGGGTGGCTCAGGCCCGTAATCCTAACACTCTGAGAGGCCAAGGCAGATGGATTGCTTGAGCTCAGAAGTTCAAGACCAGCACCATCTCTAAAAATAACTGGGCATTGTGATGGGAGCCTATAGTCCCAGCTACTCAGAAGGCTGAGGCAAGAGGATTGCTTGAGCCCAAGAGTTGGAGGTTGCTGTGAGCTATGACGCCAGAGTACTCTACACAGGGTGACAGAGTGAGACACTGTATCAAAAAAAAAAAAATACCATGTTTATGAGGCATTTGCTGCCTCCTCTCTCTTCTTCAATTTGTGTGATCTTACCCCTTTGGTGTGGAAGATCTGACGAAAGAAGATGAGAAAGAAAAATTAAAAAATGAGGCCAGACACAGTGGCTCACGCCTGTAATCCTAGCACTGTGGGAGGCCAAGGAAGAAGGATCCATTGAGGGCAGGAGTTCAAAGCTACCCTGAGCAACATAGTGAGATCCCACATCTACAAAAAAGACTTATTTATTTGTGTATTTATTTATTTATAGACAGAGTCTCACTCAGTTGCCTAGGCTAGAGTGCCATGGTGTCAGTCTAGCTCACAGCAAATTCAAACTCCTGGCTTCCTGCTATCCTCCTGCCTCAGCTTCCCAAGTAGCTGGGACTACAGCTTGCACCACCATGCCTGGCTATTTTTTTCTATTTTAGTAGAGGTAAGGTCTCAATTTTTTCTCAGGCCACTCTTGAACTCCTGAGTTCAAGGGGTTCTCCCACCTCTCTACCTCCCAGAGCACTAGGATTACAGGTGTGAGCCACTGAGACTAACCTACAATTTTTTTTTTTTTTTTTTTGGAGAGACAGAGTCTCACTTTATCGCCCTCAGTAGAGTGCCGTGGTGTCACACAGCTCACAGCAACCTCCAACTCCTGGGTTTAGGCAATTCTCTTGCCTCAGTCTCCTGAGTAGCTGGGACTACAGGCTAAAAATTTTTTTTAAGTTAGGCTGGCATAGTGACATGGAAGCCTGAGGAAGGAGGGTCACTTGAACCCAGAAATTTCAGGTTGCAGTGATCTATAATGATACCACTGCACTCTAGCCTGGTAGCCAATGTGCAACCCTGTCTCAAAAAAAAAAAAAAAAAAAAGCCAGTGGTGGCTCACACCGGTAATCCTAACACTCTGAGCGGCCAAGGCCAGTGGATTGCTTGAGCTCAGGAATTTGAGATCAGGCTGAGCAAGAGGAAGACCTCTTCTCCAAAAATAGCAGGGTGTTGTGGTGGTGCCTGTAGTCCCAGCCACTTGAGAGGCTGAAGCAAGCGGATCATTTGAGCCCAAGAGTTTGAGGTTGCTGTCAGCTATGATGCTACAGCACTCTACTGAGAGCAATAAAGTGAGACTCTGTCTCAAAAAAAAAAAAAAAGAAAGAAAATGGCTTGGCACCTTTGACTCAAGCGGCTAAGGTGCCATCCACAAACACCTAAGCTGGCGGGTTGGAATCCAGCCCAGGCCCACCAAACAACAATGACGGCTGCAACCAAAAAATAGCCGGGCGTTGTGGGGGGCACCTGTAGTCCCAGCTACTTGGGAGGCAGAGGCAGGAGAATCGCTTGAGCCCGAGAGTCGGAGGTTGCTGTGAGCTGTGATGCCATGGCACTCTACCCAGGGTGACAGCTTGAGGCTCTGTCTCAAAAAAAGAAAAAGAAAGAAAGAAAATCTGCATGTAATATTTTAAGCTACTCTTTGTAGTTTGTGTGTAAACCTGTGAATTGTTGCCTTTTATAGATAGCCCTGAGATAGATTCACTGTAACAATAGACCAGCTATCCATCCAAACAGTGCTTTGTAGAGTGACTGTGCTTTGGAGGGAATTTACGTCATTCAAGGTCCATTTATTTCTGCAGATCCAGGATGTACTTTCTTTTATTTATTTATTTATTTATTTATTTTGAGACAGAGTCTCACTATGTCGCCCTCAGTAGAGTGCAGTGGCATCACCGCTCACAGCAACCTCAAACTCTTGGCTTTAAGCGATTCTCTTGCCTCAGCCTCCCAAGTAGCTGGGACTACAGGCACCCACCATAACGCCTGGCTATTTTTTGTTGCAGTTGTCATTGTTGTTTAGCTGGCCCAGGCTGGCTTTAAACCCAGAAGCCTCAGTGTATGTGGCTGGCACCATAACCACTGTGCAACAGGTGCCAAGCATCTGTCAGTACTTTCTGACACCCTGTGTCCAGTATCCAGATCACCTTAAGTATAAAAGGTATATTCCCCTTGTATTTTCCAGAACATTTCTTGTGTTTTCTTTTGTTCGTTTGTTTTTTTGAGATGGAGTCGTACTTTGCCACACTTGGTAGACTGCCTGGCATCTTAGCTCATAGCAACCCCTATCTCTTGGGCTCCAGTGATTCATTTGCCTCAGCTTCCTGACAATGCCTGGCTATTTTTAGAGATGAGGGTCTGGCTCTAGCTCAGGATGGTCTCAAACCCGTGTGCTCAAGCAATCCACCCACGTGGGCCTCCCAGAGTGCTAGGATTACAGGTGTTAGCCACCTGCCCAGCCCATTTCATGTGTCACATATGCTGGGGGCTGGTGGGGTCAAACCCGGCCTGGGCCTTCCAAACAACAACAACAAATACAACGACAACAACAAAAGAAAATAGCTGGAGCTCGGCACCTATAGCTCAATGGCAAGGGCACCACATACACTGGAGCTGGCGGGTTTGAACCCAGCCCAGGCCTGCCAAACAACAATGACAACTACCAGGCATTGTGGCAAGCGCCTGTGGTCCCGGCTACTCGGGAGGCTGAGACAAGAGAATCGCTTAAGCCCAAGAGTTTGAGGTTGCTGTGAGCTGTGACACCACAGCACTCTACCAAGGGTGACATGGTGAGACTCTGTCTCAAAAAAAAGAAAAAATTTCTTCTTGGCTGGGCGCAGTGGCTCATACCTGTAATCCCAGAACTTCGAAGGCCAAGGTAGGTGGATTGCCAGTGCTCACAAGTTCAAGACCAACAAGAGCCAGATCAAGACCCCACCTCTAAAAATAGCCAGGCATTCATGGAACATTCTCCAAAATTGACCATGTCCTAGGACACAAAACAAACTTCAACAGAATCAAAAGAATTGAAATTTTACCTTGTATCTTCTAAGACCACAGGCATTAAAGGTGGATCTCAACTCCAACAAAAAATGTTCAACCACACACAAAGGCATGGAAATTAAACAACTTTATGCTGAATCACAGTTGAATGCAGAAAGAAATAAAACAGGGCAGCGCCTGTGGCTCAAGGAGTAGGGCACCGGCCTCATATACCGGGGGTAGTGGGTTCAAGCCTGGCCCTACCTAAAACTGCAAAAATATTAAATAAAAGAGGAAATCATTAACTTCCTTGAGCATAACAACAATGAAGACACAAGCTACCAACACCTGTGGGATACAGCAAAAGCAGTCCTGAGAGAAAATTTTATCGCTTTAGATGCCTACATCTGAAAAACAGAAAGAAAGAGCATCAACAAACTCACAAACCATCTTATGGAATTGGAAAAAGAAGAATCTAAGCCTAAACCCCACAGAAAAAAAGAACATCCAAAATTAAATCAAAGATTAATGAAACTGAAAACAAAAGAATCATTCAGAAAATTAATGAAACAAGGAATTAGTTTTTTGAAAAAATAAATAAAATAGATAAATCTTTGGTCAGACTAATCAGAAATAGAAAAATAAAATCTCTACTAACCTCAACCAGAAATGATAAAGGGGAAATAACAACAGATGCCACAGAGATACAAGAGATTACCTCTGAATACTAAAAGAATATCTTTCTTTAAGGCTGTGTAATATTCCATGGTATACATGTACCACATTGCACTATTGTACACAGCTATGATTTGATGATAAAGATAATAAAAAATAAATAAATGAAAAAATGAATACTAAAAGAAACTCTATGCCCATAAATTAGAAAATGTGAAGGAAATGGATCAATATGTGTTTTTTGTTTGTTTGTTTTTTCTTAGATAGAGCCTCAAGCTGTCACCCTGGGTAGAGTGCTTGGCATCACAGCTCACCGCAACCTCTAACTCCTAGGCTCAAGCGATTCTCTTGCCTCCACCTCCCAAGTAACTGGGACTACAGGTACCACCACAACTCCGGGCTATTTTTTCCTTGCAGCCATCATTGTTTGGCAGGCCAGGCTGGATTCGAACCCGTCAGATCAGGCGTATTTGGATGGCTGGTGCCTTAGCCGCTTGAGCCACAGGCGCCAAGCCAATATTTGGAATCAAACTCTCTCTCTAGACTTAGCCAGGGAGAAATAGATTGCCCGAACAGACCAATTTCTTTTTTTTTTTTTTTCTGGAGACAGAGCATCAAGCTGTCACCCTGGATAGAGTGCTGTGGCATCATAGCTCACAGCAACCTCCCAATTCCTGGGCTCAAGCGAGTCTCCTGCCTCCGCCTCCCAAGTAGCTGGGACTACAGGCGCCCACCACAACACCTGGCCATTTTTGTTGTTGTTGTTGTTGCAGCCGACATTGTTGTTTGGCGGCCCGGGCTGGATTTGAACCCGCCAGCTCCGGTATACGTGGCTGGCGCCTTAGCCTGTTGAGCCACAGGCGCGGAGCCAAACAGACCAATTTCAAGCACCAAGATGAAAGAAACAACAACAAAAAACCCTCCAAACAAAAAAATGCCTGGTCCAGATGGCTTCACCCCAGAATTCTATCAAACCTTCAAAGAAGAGCTCATTGGCTCGGCGCCTGTGGCTCAACAGGCTAAGGCGCCAGCCACATACACCTGAGCTGGCGGGTTCGAATCCAGCCCCCGGACCTGCCAAGCAACAATGACAGCTGCAACCAAAAAATGGCCAGGCCTTGTGGCGGGCGCCTGTAGTCCCAGCTACTTGGGAGGCGGAGGCAAGAGACTCGCTTAAGCCCAGGAATTGGAGGTTGCTGTGAGCTGTGAAGCCACAGCACTCTATCCAGGGTGACAGCTTGAGGCTCTGTCTCAAAAAAAAAAAAAAAAAAGAAGAGCTCATTCTCAGCTCGGTGCCCATAACTCCATGAGTAGAGTGCCAGTCACATACACCAAAGCTTGTGGGTTCAAGCCCGGCCCGGGTCTGCTAAACAACAACTGTAACCAAGAAATAGCTGGGCTCTTTGGCCAGTGCCTGTAGTCCTAGCTACCTAGGATGCTGAAGCAAGAGAATCACTTGGGACCAAGAGTTTGAAGTTGCTGTAAGCTGTGACACCACAGCACTCTACCGAGGGCTACATAGTGAGACTCTGTCTCAATAAAAAAAAAAAAAAGAAAGAAAGAAAGAAGAGCTTATTCCCATACTGCAGAAACTATCCCAAAACATTGAGAAGGAAGGAATCTTCCTCAACATGTTGCACAAAGCAAACATCACCCTGATACCAAAACCAGGAAAAGACCCAACTAGAAAGGAGAACATCAGACCAATTTCACTAATGAATATAGATGGAAAAATTCTCAACAAAATCCTAGCCAATACATTATAGCTTATCATCAAAAAAGTCATACAGAGGCTCGGCACCTGTGGCTCAAGCGGCTAAGGTGCCAGCCACATACACCTGAGCTGGCAGATTCAAATCCAGCTTGGGCCTGCCAAACAACAATGACGGCTGCAACCAAAATATAACTGGGCGTTGTGGCGAGCGCCTCCCAGCTACTTGGGAGGCGGAGGCAGGAGAATCGCTTGAGCCCAGGAGTTGGAGGTTGCTGTGAGCTGTGATGTCATGGCAGTCTACCCAAGGAGACAGCTTGAGGCTCTGTCTCAAAAAAAAAAAAAAAAAAAAGTCATACAGGGTGGCACCTGTGGCTCAGTGGGTAGAATGCTGGCCCCATTTACCGAAGGTGGTGGGTTCACACGCAGCCCCGGCCAAACTGCAACAACAAAAAAAATAGCCGGGCATTGTGAAGGGTGCCTGTAGTCCCAATTACTAAGGAGGCTGAGGCAAGAGAATCGCCTAAGCCCAGGAGTTGGAGGTTGCTGTGAGCTGTGTGACAGCCACGGCACTCTACCCAGGGTGATAAAGTGAAACTCTGTCTGTACAAAAAAAAAAAAAAAAAAGTCATACATCATGATCAAGTAGGTTCTATCCCAGGGATCCAAGGTCATGATCAAGTAGGTTCCATCCCAGGGATGCAAGGCTGGTTTAACATACGCAAATCCATAAACTTTATTCACCGTATCAACAGAAGCAAAAACAAACACCATATGATCCTCTCAATAGATACACAAAAAGCATTCAATAAAATCCAGCATCCTGGGTGGTGCCTGTTGGTCAAAGGAGTAGGGCCACGGCCCCATATGCCATAGATGGCAGTTTCAAATCCAGCCCCGGCCAAAAAAAAACCAATCCTGCATCCTTTTCTAATTAGAACACTGAAGAGTATAGGCATAAGGGAGACATTTCTTTTCTTTTTTTTTTTTTTTTTTGGCCAGGGCTGGTTTTGAACCCACCACCTCTGGCATATGGGGCGGGTGTCCTACTCCTTTGAGCCATAAGCACTGCCCCAAGGTGACACATTTCTTAAACTGATCGAAGCTATCTATGACAAACCTACAGCTAATATTTTACTCAATGGAGTAAAACTGAAAGCTTTTCCAGTTAGAACTGGAACCAGACAAGGTTCTCCTCTGTCGCCTCTACTATTCAACATAGTGCTGGAAGTTCTAGTCAATACAAACAGGCAGGAAGAGAAAGAAGTAAACAGCATCCAAATGAGAGCAGAGGAGGTCGAACTCCCTCTTTGCTGATGATATGATCGTATAATTAGAGACTCCACAGACTCCGTCACAAGACTCCTGGAAGTCATCAGAAAATACAGTAATAGGCTCAGCGCCTGTAGCTCAGTGGTTAGGGCGCCAGCCACATGCACTGGGGCTGGTGGGTTCGAGCCCAGCCAAGGCCTGCTAAACAACAACAAAAATAGCCGGGCATTGTGGTGGATGCCTGTAGTCCCAGCTGCTTGGGAGTCTGAGGCAAGAGAATCACTTAAGCCCAAGAGTTTGAGGTTGCTGTGAGCTGTGATGCCATCATGCCACTCTACTGAGGGTGACATGCTGAGACTCTGTCTTAAAAAAAAAAAAAATACAGTTACTCAGGAAGCTGAAGCAGGAGAATCTCCTAAGCCCAGGAGTTGGAGGTTGCTGTGAGCTGTGTGACACCACGGCACTCTACCGAGGGCGATAAAGTGAGACTTTGTCTCTACAAAAAATAATAATAAAATACAGTAATGTCTCAGGATATAAAATCAATGTCCACAAGTCAGTAGCCTTTGTATACGCCAATAACAGCCACAATGAGAAGTTAATTAAGGACACAAACCCCTTCATGGTAGCTTCAAAGAAAATGAAATAGGGCGGTGCCTGTGGCTCAAAGGAGTAGGGCACCAGCCCCATACGCCAGAGGTGGAGGGTTCAAACCCATCCCTGGCCAAAAAACTGCAAAAAAAAACAAAAAACAAACTGGGGTGGCGCCTATGGCTCAGTGAGTAGGGCACCGACCCCATATACTGAGAGTGGCGGGTTCAAACCCAGCCCTGGTCAAACTGCAACAACAAAAAATAGCCGGGCATGGTGGTGGGTGCCTGTAGTCCCAGCTACTCGGGAGGCAGAGGCAAGAGAATCACTTAAGCCCAGGAGCTGGAGGTGGCTGTGAGCTGTGTGACGCCATGGCACTCTATCAAGACTGATAGAGACTCTGTCTCTAAAGAAGAAGAAAATGAAATACCTAGGAATATATCTAACAAAAGAGGTGCAGACCTCTATAAAGAAAATTATGAAACCCTAAAAATAGAAATAGCAGAGGATATTAACAAGTGGAAGAACATACCAGGCTCATAGCTGGGAATAATCAACATTGTTAAAGTGTCTATACTTCCCAAAGCAATCTACACATTCAATTCCAACCCTATTGAAATACCAACATTGCACTTTCAAGACTTGGAAAAAATAATTCTTTGTTTTGTCTGGAACCAGAAAAAAAAAAAAAAACATATAGCTAAGGCAGTTCTTAGTAAGAAAACCAAAGCTGGAGGCATCCGCACACCAGACTTTAGGCTGTACTACAAGGCCATAGTGGTCAAAACAGCATGGTACTGGCACAAAAATAGAGACTTAGAAATTTGGAATCCAGTAGAAAACCAGGAAAGAAACTAACATCTTACAACCACCTAATCTTCGATAAACCAAACAAGAACATACACTGGGCTCGGCGCCTGTGGCTCAACGGGCTAAGACGCCAGCCACGTATACTTGAGCTGGCGGGTTCAAATCCAGCCGGAGCCTGCCAAACAACAATGACGGCTGCAACCAAAAAATGGCCGGGCGTTGTGGTGGGTGCCTGTATTTCCAGCTACTTGGGAGGCGGAGGCAGGAGACTCACTTGAGCCCAGGAATTGGAGGTTGCTGTGAGTTGTGATGTCACAGCACTCAATCCAGGGTGACAGCTTGAGGCTCTATCTCAAAAAAAACAAAAAAAACCAGAACATACACTGAGGGAAAGAATCCCTATTCAATAAATGGTGCTGGGAAAACTGGATATCCACATGTAAAAGACTGAAACTGGACCTGCACTTTTCTCCACTTACAAAAATTGATTCAAGATGGATAAAAGACTTAAATTTAAGGCATGAAATGATATAAATCCTCAAAGAACACATGGGAAAAAACACTTGAAGATATCAGCCTGGGGAAAAACTTCATGAAGAAGACTTCCCTGACAATTGAAACAACAAAAATAAACAAATGGGACTTAAATCAACTGAAAAGCTTCTGTGTAGCTAAGGAGAAAACCAAAGCAAATTGACAACCTACACAATGGGAAAGGATATCTGCATATTTTGAATCAGAAAAAAGCTTGATAACTAGGATTTATAGAGAACTCAAATTAATCCACATGAAAAAAGCCAACAATCCCATATGTCAATGGGCAAGAGAGATGAATAGAACCTTCTCTAAAGAAGACAGACAATGACTAGCAAACATGAAAAAATGCTCCTTGTCCCTAATTATTAGAGAAGTGCAAATCAAAACCACCCTGAGATATCATCTAACCCCAGCAAGAATGGCCCACATCACAAAATCTAAAAAATGCAGATGCTGGTGTGGATGTGGAGAGAAGGGAACACGTTTACACTGCTGGTGGGACTACAAACTAACAAACTTTTTTTTTTTTTTAAGAGACAGAGTCTCACTTTATTGCCCTGGGTAAAGTGCCATGGTGTCACACAGCTCACAGCAACCTCCAACTCCTGGGCTTAGGGGATTCTCTTGGCTCAGCCTCTAGAGTAACTGGGACTACAGGCGCCTGCCACAATGCCTGGCTATTTTTTGGTGCAGTTTGGCCAGGGCCAGGTTTGAACCTGCCACCCTTGGTATATGGGGCAACAGAATTGGGGCTAGCAGGTTCAAAACCAGCCTGGACCTGCCAGACAACACTGAAAACTACAACCAAAAAATACCCAGGCATTGTGGTGGGCGCCTGTAGTCCCAGCTGCTTGGGAGACTGAGGCAAGAGAATCACTTAAGCCCAAGAGTGTGAGGTTGCAGTGAGCTGTGATGCCACAGCACTCTGTCTAGGGGGACATAGTGAGACTCTATCTGAAAAAAATAAAAAAAATAAAGATGGTCCAGCGCCTGTGGCTCAAGCGGCTAAGGCGCCAGCCACGTACACCTGAGCTGGAGGGTTCGAATCCAGCCTGGTCCACCAAACAACAATGACAGCTGCAACAAAAAAATAGCCGAGCGTTGTGGCAGGTGCCTGTAGTCCCAGCTACTTGGAAGGTGGAGGCAGGAGAATTGCTTGAGCCCAGGAGTTGGAAGTTGCTGTAAGCTGTGATGCCACAGCACTCTACCAGGGTGACAGCTTGAGGCTCTGTCAAAAAAAGAAAGAAAGGAAGGAAGGAAGGAAGGAAGGAAGGAAGGAAGGAAGGAAGGAAGGGAGGAAGGGAGGAAGGGAGGAAGGGAGGAAGGGAGGAAGGGAGGAAGGGAGGAAGGGAGGAAGGGAGGAAGGGAGGAAGGAAGGGAGGAATGAATCCCAGCGTCCCATCCAAAGCTGGAGAGAGGATGGGGGCTTTCTGGAGAGCTGCTCCCTTGCACTCAGCACTGGAAAGGCTGAAGAGCTCAGGTCCCACCAGCTCCCCTCCCGAGATGTCCCCAGGTGTCTGCCGCCACTGTGCTGCGCTAGTGACATAGGAACATGCAGACCTGGGCAGAGGAGGGAGGCCTTCCTCATTCTGGGGCCGATAACGTCCCCCACTCTGGGATGGCTTTGCTGCCAGCTCCGGGCAGCGTGTAGGCTCCATGCCTGGCACGAGCTCTTCTCAGGATTTCAGGGGTGTTCGTGGGGCGTGCGCCGGATCAGTCAGGAGCTTGAGGGTCTCAGCAGCGGACCTTACTGAGAGGAGACAGGAGAGACTACCTCTCCCTTTTTTTTTTTTTTTTTTTTTTTTAGAGACAGAGTCTCACTTTATCCCCCTTCGTAGAGAGCCGTGGCATCACAGCTCACAGCAACCTCCATCTCCTGGGCTTAGGTGATTCTCTTGCCTCAGCCTCTCAAGTAGCTGGGACTACAGGCGCCTGCCACAATATCCAGCTATTTTTTGTTGCAGTTTGGCTGGGGCCGGGTTTGAACTTGCCACCCTCGGTATGTGGGGCCAGCGCCCTACCCACTGAGCCACAGGCTAGATCTAGACTACCTCACTTTCAATGCTTCTCTTTCTCTTCCTACCAGATGGGAATTCTAGCCAAATGGAGACTTCTTTTTTTTGGTGACAGTCTCACTTTGTCACTCTTGGTAGAGTGCTGTAGGGTTACAGTTCACAGCAACCTCCAACTCTTGGGCTTAAGCAATTCTCTTGCCTCAGCCTCCCAAGCAGCTGGGACTACAGGCATCTGCCACAATACCCATTTATTTTTTTTTTGGTTATAGTTATCATTGTTGTTTAGCAGGCCTGGGCCGGGTTCGAACCTGCCAGCCCTGCCTAACCACTGAGCTATGGGCACCAAGCAAAATGGAGACTCTTCATCTAAAAAAAGCTAACAAAAACTGGTAGGCAATTGTGTGCGTTTCTTAAGCAAGTTCAATAAGAGTGGCCAAGGTGGGTAACTTCTTATCCAAACTTCAGCTCTTCGAAAGGGCTTTTCGTTTGAATTTTGTCTCCCTGAGCCTTTTTCTCAGTATTTATATACCTAGCCATTTCAACTTGCTTTGAACTCTGTTAGACATCCTCATTTCTTTAGGTTTCTGTTTTTTTTAAACTTCATATTTATATTGAACAAATGAGTTTCTTGGTATTGAGCCTCAACAAATAACATTTTACCAGGAGTTCAATTTCTTGTTTATTTTTTGTTGCTGTTTTTTGAAGACAAGAGTTTCACTGTTTCCTTGGGTAGAATGCAGTGGCATCATCACAGCTCACAGCAATCTCAAACTCTTGGGCTCAAGCTATCCCACTGCCTCGCCTCCTGAGTGGCTGAGACTATATGTACCCACCACCACACCTGGCTCTTTTTGATAGAGATAGGGGTCTCACATTTGCTCAGGTTGGTCTTGAGCTCCTGACCTCAAGTGATCCTCCTGCCTCAGCTTCCCAGAGTGCTAGGATTATAGGGGTGGGGGCCACCGAGCCTGGTCAAAACTACAATTTCTTTAAAAGTTTGTTGTCCAAGGCCTCCTGTGTGAGTCAGTCTTGCCCTGTGGGTTGGTCAAACTGTAGGCACCACTGTCACAGGCTGCCAGCGTGCTGCTCACACCAGCACCATCCTCTACTCTCAACAGCACAGAAGAGATACAAATGTTCCTGACTTAACGATGTTTGACTTAACAGTTTCCAACTCTACGATGACGAGGCAGTATTACGTGTTCAGTAGAAACCATATTGCAAGTACCCACACAACCACTCTGTTTTTCACTTTGAATATAGTACATTCAATAATTTAAATGAGATATTCAATATTTCATTATAAAATGGGCTTTGTGTTAGATGACCTTGCCCCACTGTAGGCTACCGTAAATGTTCTGGGCACATTTAAGGCAGGTCAGGCTCAGCTACGATGTTCATTACGTGAGGTGCATTACATGCATTTGACTTAAGATAGGAAGCCTTACGATTACGTTTGCGAACTCATCCTAGACAAAGCACTACCTACCTCATTGTTGAACATCACTATGGTCACCTGTGACATACTCCCCTGGGGAAGCGATGCACTGATGCCATGTCCAGTCCACTCTTCAAAACAATTCTGGAATGGCCATCACAGCTGTCATCATTTGAAGGCTCTACAACTAAGTTTGTGAACTCAGCCTAGAAAAAGTGCTTTGAAGGGTGGACTAGGTCAGACAATTAGCTTGCGAACTCATCTTAGAAAATGTGCCGCATACCTCATTCCTGAATATCACTACGGTCACCTTCTGAGAAGCTTCTCAGAGAGGAGAAAGCACTTTGGGCTTATCCTCTAATGCCGCAGGGCCCAGAATGTTCACAAGAGGGCCAGCCGTCTGGGGAGGCCAGTCCATGACCTTCTGAAAAAGGGAAGGCCATCTGAGCTTGACCCCACTTGGACATTTCACTCGGCTCTTTGTCCCAGACGACTAAATATCTCAAGAGCCCATCGCCGCACATCAGGAGGGCTGAAGAAAGCCCTCACAAAACTTGCCGTATGGCTGGAAAACATGACCTTGCTGGTGTCAAGGAGTCTACGTGGCTTTGGCAGAATAACTGGTGCTCAGTGACCATGAAAGCTTCACTGGGGACTTAGTGATACCTGGAAGGGGTCCTGGAAGAGGAGCTGGGAAGTTTAGGCAAAGAGAGATGGGAGTAGGCATTCCAGTGAGGAGCAGAGGCAGAAAAGCACAAACTTCCTAGAATGGAAAGAAGACAAGTTGTGAGGCACTGGGCGATCCTAAGAGAGTAGAGGAGAGAAGGCTGGTAAAGGGGGAGGCTGAGGGTATCACGGTGGCAGGAACCCTATATCCTATCTCCTGGGAATAAGGAGACCCTGAAGGTTCTAGTGCAACAGCAGACTCCCCAGGTGTCCTAAAGGGCCTTACGAGTCCCCCAGTGCTACCAGATGGTAATCCCCAGGGGCAGGGAGTCGTCACTGCACCCAGGAACACCTGGCACTTAGCACATAGCAGTGAGCACCTGCTGAATGAAGTAAGGACAAATGTGAATCTGAAATCTCTTCCCTCCTTGCCCAAATAGCTTTGTTTCCTGTGGGGAAAACAGTAGAATTTATTGACATCAAATGACAGGGTTTTGGCCAACTGAAACAATTTCTCAAGTGACCCCGAGGATCAGCTTTCTGCAGAAACAGAAATGAAACTTTGCTCTGAAAGAGGAGGGATGAGAAAACTAAATAGCCAGAAAGACACTTCATCATTCCAGTCTCCAGACCAATTCCCCCAAGCCCCAGAAGCCTGGACTAGGTTTCTCCCTAAGAGGGAGGGTACTAACCCCAAGCTTCTTTCTGCAGCATACAAATCATCGGCCTCCATTAACCATGTTACAGCTGCCATTACTGAGATCTTACCCTGTGTAAAGGCACTTTGTAAATTGTCTTCTGCTCATTTAATCCTTAGGATAACATGGGCAGGGAGATACCATCATTACCATCATTTGATGAGATGATGAAATGATGAGATGCCATCATTTCATTTTGCTGATGAAAGAATTGAGGTTCAGAGAGGTTATGTGACTTGCTGAAGATCACACAGCTAGTTAAGGGCAGACCAGGACTCACACCAAATGTGTTTTACTCTCTATACTTACCCTTCCTCCTGATCTGAGGCTCTACCCACAGAGCTGGCAGGGAGAAGCTCCTGAACTGAGAGGAACATTCTGGGCCTGGCTGCTGTTGGGAGAGGGTTGGAGGAGCCTTTCAGAGGAGAGGAGAATGGCTCCTCCCTTCTTCTCTGACAACCAACACCAAAATAGAGCAGGTGAGGCTGCCTGTGGGCGAGGGCTAGGGCTCTGTGCCCTGACTTCAATGGGCATCACTTGCTGTGAATCATGCCTTGGTGACAGGTGAAGGGCCTGCTCAGACAGTTCTGACACTGCCTCTGCTCTGGCTGTGAGAGCTGCCGTGGGAGGGGCAGGGCTGGTCTCAAAAGGGGGACAACACAGAGAAAGACAGCTAGAGACACACAGCCCCAACACACTCCTTCACACTCCCCCAAGCACCAAGGCAATGTTGGGGGCGGCCTGGCTTTGTTAAAGAGACCCTGTCCTTCTCCTTCCCCTTGGTCACTGTTAATCAGGTGTCCACTCTCATGCCCAGCAGGGTTCAGGTCCCCTGGGCAAAGCCACATACCTTCCCTGAGCTATAGGAGAGAACAAAGAATTCTTACTTTATCCCTTCCTCCCTTTCAGACAGAGTCTCTCTTTGTCACCCTCAGAGTGCTGTAGTGTCATAGCTCACAGCAATCTCAAACTCTGGGGCTCAAATGATCCTATTGCCTCAACCTCCCAAATAGCTGGGAGTACAGGTGCCTAATATTTTTAGAAATGGGGATCTTGCTCTTGCTCAGGCTGGTCTGAAACTCTTGAGGCTCAAGCAATCCTCCCAGAATGCTAGGATTACAGGCATGCGCCATCATATCTCATTGCATTATATGCATTTGCATAAGACTCCTGGGACTATTTTTCAGGTGCAGGTCAAACATGTGAGTATGTTCATGTTGGAGCACTACACATATAATGACGATTCAATGACACCAAAGAAACTTAAAGTGGAGTTGAGGACACAATTGTTCCTCAAGACACAACTAAAGCGCAATGCAAGGATATCCATCAGTAAGAAGAGAAGTGATTCATTGTAGACTTAAAAAAAACAAGGGGACTTAGGAAGACAGAAAGAGGTCAAAATAGATCCTAGTTATCGGGGTTCTGCTTGTACTCACGGAAACCCTGGAGACTTTCCTCACTCTTTTCTATCCTGTGTGGGGCACCCAGGGGTCTAAGAGGCCACAGCCATGCCCCCAACCCAGCTGGGAAGAGATCTTTATGAACGATCCAACACTGATAGTCCCAGATGGCGGTCCTGAGTTCAGGCTCTAGGGGTTCATGTAGGTGAGTGGAAAAGAAGGTCCTCTGACATGATGGTCACTGCACCACAGCTGGCCAGAGCCCAAGACTCCACACCAAGGAAGAGTGGGCCAGATGCACAGGCCCCTTTCTGAATCCCCACATCTCCCCACTTCCTTCAGTCTGCTCCTGAAGTGGCCACACCTCTACCCTTGCTGGGGGCTGACTTCCCTGTTGGAGCAGGCGTCCTGGAGCGTCTAGGCAGCTGGCAGCCACCACTGCTTCACCAGCTCCCCATGGTCACCAGGGAGCAGTACCACTGGGCAGCACTGACCTAAGGCAGGGGCCAGATTCCTGACCTGTGTGTTGTGGGCATCTGATCCCCTGGGGAGCACTGACCCCTAAGGCAGGGACCAGATTCCTAACCTGTGTGTTGTGGGCCACTAACCCTCACCCACCCTATTTATAAAAAAACTTCCAGAAGAGAAGGAAGCTAAAAGAGGCAGGGGGAGAGGAGGGAGGGGAGGAAGGTAGGTAAGAAGGGCGAGGCGGTGGAGATCCTCCCAGTCTTCACCCCAGCACCTCCCTGAGGTTTAGGTGCTCGCCTGCCCCAGGGCTCCACCCGCTTCTAACAATCCTTTATTATTCCCAAGATGTACTCAAAAATCTTTGCCTAACTTGCAACCACCGGAGTCCTCCCTTACTTACCCACAACCAGAGCCAGTGAGATGTCAGGTGGGCCAGAAGAGGCTGGGAGGATCTCCAGGGAGCCTGGACACCTGGCCTACGCATGGCCCAGGTCCTGCATCCGTCCCTGTACCACGGCTGCCAGCTGGGGAAGCCTCCTGCTCCTGATGGCCCCAACCTCCCTCCTCCACTCTCTACCGGATTCCTATCTCCAGCAAAAGGGAGGCACAGTCCACTTATCTCCTTCGCATTCTTCCCAGATGACAGCACGGCTGTGGCCTGTTGCTAAATCAAAAACCCCAGCCTGGGCTGAAGGCACAGTGCGTTTGGGAGAATCTCTGCCACTTTCTGCCACTTCATCACCTGTACCTGGGTCACTTGTCCAGAGACCTCACCTTAGCCAGTTGACACCAGAGGACTGGGACTCCTTTCTTCCTTCAGAGTGACAACTAGCAGTGCTAATGAGCTGGGAACCGCCCTGGCCCCTTCCCTGCTGCAGACAGACCTGGCCCCTCTTGGAGAAGATGCCCCCCTCATTGTGTTCCTGTGTTGAGCACATGGCCAAGGAGGAAGCCAAACGCCTGTGGTTATCATTTTGTCGTCCTGCCTAGAACCAGGGTCTCTTCCTCCTTGCACCCCCACCAGAAGGGGGTAAAACTCCTCACTCCCTCAAACCACTTTCTTTGCCTTGTCCTGGCCATCACGACCCTGGACTTCAACTCTCCCTCCATGAAGTTCACTGGTCCTTCCTCAGGGGGACCACAAGGGCCCTGGCTACACAGCTTTGTGATTTTCTACACGGTACAGCCACCAATGAGTCTGAATGACTCTGATGCTCACGCTGTAGTTGGTTTAAGATCCATGGGGGGTGGGAGGCAGAAATAAATCACATCGGGAACAGTCAAATAGAACACATGAACTTAATAAAACACAGACAGAAAATAAACCACTGGGCCAGCCACTAGTGACCAGTGCAATGTTGATTTTTTTATTTTTTCCCCATTCTGGTCCCTGGTGAATGCCCCTTAATTCTGGGAAAGGCTCCCTTTCGCCTTCTGAGTTGGGCTTGAAGGAATACTGCAGTATTTCAGCCTTCAGTTTCCAGCAGAGAAACAAACCCGGTTTTGTCATATAATTTTCTGCACCTCCACTGAAATAACACACCATTTGTGGATCTGTGCTAAAGCAAACACCATATGGTGGCTGTGTAAAAAGCTGTCCGGGGTTCTGACCTTCTAGTTGTAGGGGGTTGGTTTAGGGAAAAGGAGGTGGAGTGGGAGGGGGGGAAATCAAATTGGTAATGAGACACGGTGTCGGCAACCTGTACAGTGTGACACTCGGGGGCTCAGTGGCATAAAACTGAGGCTGATGTCAGGTTCCAAACACGCAAGGCAAAAGCGCCAGTGATTACTTTTTTCTTTCTTTCCCAAGTGAAAAATGGTTTATGAAGTCTCTCTTCCCAGTCTTTTATCTCAACACACACATTCTCTCTCTCTCTCTGCCCCCCAGAAGGGGTAGACAGGGAGCCACGGGCTCTCCAAAGGAAAATTATATACTCCAAAACCCTGCTGGCGAGTCCTCAGTTTTGTGGACTGTCACAGCCATGCAGCTGCAAGAAGGAGACAAGAGTCTGCCCAGTCTCCAGCCCAAGATTTCTTGGGTCGCTCTGAATCGCTACCACTCTGGGCCTCACCCCAACACAGAGCCACTCACAGCAGTCAAATGCCCTCTGAGCAGCTTTGCTACCAAAACACAAACTTATTTAAGACATTTAAAACTTCTAAATATACAGTGCAACTTCATTGTTCTTCATACATGAAATGACCCCCACTATTACAGGAGCAGTGGTTATGGTCCTGGCAGGCTGGTTTGTTATGAACGCAGGTCTTAAGACAGAGCTCTGAATTCCGACTTGTCCATTCTGAACACACATCAAGGAAAATAGCTCTACAATGATCTAATACCTGGGCCCTCACACAAGAGGGAAAAATTCAAAGAAAATGAACCTAAGAACCACGTATGTCTCAGGAAGTCCGGGCTCAATGGCATCAGAGAAGAAAAACATGTGACTGAAGCATTTAAAATTGGTATTTGTCAAAAGCAACTCAAAGAATTGATGTCTCCAGGAGGCCTCTGAGACTCTGGAGGTGAAGGAGTGTTTCAGACTAGAAGGGGCTGCAGAACCCAGCCATGGTAAGAGCAGGCTCGCCGTTAATGCCTGGAAGAATTGGGCAGCCTCTAGAACTGATGAAAACGTTTTGTACCTGTGCTATCTAACACAGCAGTCACTAGCCCATGTGGTTACTGAGCACTTAAAATTTGGCTAATATGTTTACAATTTCATATTAATTCACAATTTACAATTTCATATTAATTAAAGTGTAAAATAGTCATGTGAGGCTGGTGGCTCCCATACCGGACAGGGCAACAAGATCAAACCTCAGATCTGTTTATTAAAAACTTAAGAACTGTCCCCAACCAAGCTACATGACAGCTGATCTTGTTCGTTCTTCTCAAAGCCACTGGGCCCTGGGCCTTCAGGCTCACTTAGTCAAGTTCATGTGTTCTAACACCAGGATACATGCCATAAAACCCAGGAGGCTGACAGGAGGATACCTGTCTTCCAGCTAAGACCGACTTGCGGTACACCGAAAGGAGACATTCTCTCCTAAGAGTTGTTAGCAATCACACGGAACCACCCAAACTCTCCAAAGTACAGCCCATGAAACAAGGACCATGTTGCCTCAGTCTCCCCAGCCAGCGCGAATCCCCTGGTGAGGTAAGGCCTAACGACCTTCAGAATTCCACTGTCAAGACCCTTTGGGAAAAAACCCAATCTGGCCAAGTGCAGTGGCTCACGCCTGTAATCCTCGCACTCTGGGGGGCCAAGACAAGGAGGTGTGCTGGAGGCCAGGAGTTTAAGACAAGCCTGAGTAACATAGAGAGCCTATGTCTCCAAAAAAAAAAAAAAAAAAAAGAAAGAAAGAAACAGAAAAAATCAGCTATAGTCACATCTATTCTAGAGGCTCAGTCAGGAGGATCACTTGAGCCCAGGAGTTGGAGGCTATAGTGAGCTATGAAGACACTACTGCACTCCAGCCTGGACAACAAAGCTAGACCTTATCTCAAAAACAAACAGAGCAAAACCCCCAACAAAACCTCAATCTGCTTGGTCCCCATAAAAACCTCAAGATTAAGAGTCCCAGGCCTGTAAACTTTGTTTCCCTCATTCCAACAGTTATTGACTATTAACTGTGTATCTGTCACGTATCTTTCCCAAAGGTCATATGAATATGGAATGACAATTTACAAATCTCTGCCCCACTTTTCTTTTTTTTCATTTAATCCTCACAGGAAGAGAGAAGCAAAGGGAGGTACCATCAGATCTGTTTTACAGATGAGAAACACCTGTCTAGGATTTACGGTGATGAAATTAGGGACCCATAGAAGCCTGAAGATAATCCTGTGCTGCTTTGAGAAAGTTTCTTAACCTCCCGGTCCTTCTAACCTCTGACTTCTGCCATCTATAGAATGGAAATAGCAACAATACCTGCCTCTTAGGGTTTGTAAGTTTGCACAGTCCTTAGAACTGTGCCTAGCACCTAGGGTGCTCTACCAAAGACGCTCTTGCTTTTTTTTTTTTTTTTTTTGGCCGGGCCGGGTTTGAACCCGCCACCTCCTCCGGCATATGGGGCCGGCGCCCTAGTCACTGAGCCACAGGCGCCACCCAAGACGCTCCTGCTTTTACTGGGAGGTGTGGTGGTGGTGGTGGGGATGGGGCACGCTTTACATTTACAGACCCAGTTGTTTTTTGTCCCCTGTTCTGTCATATTATCATATGTATGAAGAGTTGAGCTCATGCCTGGTAAAGTCTAAATGCTTAATGCGTGTTTGCTGCTATTGTCAATTATTGCTATGGTTACTGTTATTGTTATAATTATTCTTGGGCTTGGGCTTGTGAGCATTTTGGTCTAACAACGGCGGGTTGGTCTCTCTACTCCAGCCTGACCTCTGCTCTCTGCCTTCCACAGGGAAGCTACTGAGCCTGGACAAGGATGGGTGGGTCAGATTTGACAAGTCTGGTTGGAATTAGGTGTGGTGAATTTCTGGCAGGAACAAGGCAGGGAAGATAAGGGAAGAAGTGCACCTGGCAACCCCACGCTCCTAGAATAGTTTGGGGATAGGGAAGACCCACTGCAGGAATGGTTTTTTTCTGGGAGCTGGGGGGGGAGGAGGTGTGTGGAGAAAAGATGCACAGCTCTGCTGAAATCCTACCCTTCCCAGCTCCCTTTCTTCCCAGAAACAGACTCCTTTCCTCTGGGTGATGCACAAATTCAGCCTTTTGTTGACATACAGGGATCTGTAGGTGTCTCTGTCTGTCTCTTCTCTTCCTTTTCACACCTGGAGCCTTACAGACAGTTGACGGTGACACTCAAACGCAGAAGAATATAACCAATCAATGGCTTTTCAGGACTGGCTGGGCCACAGGGTCACATTTATAGCTGTCCTCAAAAGCTCAGCATTCCTAGGAAACTAACACTAGTTAATAAATCACTAGCAACCTGAAAGAAAGAAAAGAAAAGAGAGAAAGAAGAAAGGAAGGAAGGAAGGAAGGAAGGAAGGAAGGAAGGAAGGAAGGAAGGAAGGAAGGAAGGAAGGAAGGAAGGAAAGGAGGAAAGGAAGGAAGGAAGGAAGGAAGGAAGGAAGGAAGGAAGGAAGGAAGGAAGGAAAGGAAAGAAGAGGAGAAAGAAAGAAGAAAGGAAAGGAAGGAAGGAAGGAAGAAAGAAGTCGCATTAAGGGTACAGTAAGGCTCTGAACAGGTGCTCTCCTGAGAAGCCCCTGCCCAGGCACAGAGAGGACAGAATTATACCCACCATCCAGCACTTGGAAGCTTCCTGCCATAAAATCCCCAAAGACCCTGAGAGCCAGTGAGGGACGTGGTCAGGTGGAACCAGGAGAGGCAAGTTGAATATAAAATGAAGGCTTTCTGAATGCAATAACCCATCTGATCCCAGCTGATAAAGTACCTGCACTCTGCAGGCAGACTGATGTACTGCCTCCTGAATAATAAATATGCAAGGTCCCAACTGCTGATGACAGTGTAACTCGATGAGGGGTCTCTGAAGAGGGCATGTCAGCACCTGCTCAGTTCGGGGGCTCTGAGAAGAATCCCAGATAGAGTTCCTCCCCAGGATGTGGTCCAGAAACACCTCCACATCCTTCAGTGGGTAAATCCGTAGTGATAAGGGATTCACAGTTTTTCTAAAAGGGACATTTGGCTCAATATTGCCTCCTTGGAAGAATTCTCCATGGGTTTCTTAAAGCTTTAAATGCTCCCTCGGTTTACTTATACAAAATCTGAAGCCCCAAGGAGACTACATGTCCCGTGTAGGGTCATATAAAAGGTGAGGGCAGAAACTCTGGATTTGTACCCTACTTTGCAGCCATGTCCCCCGGTCCTGTGGGGTTTAGAGAGTACCGACATCTAAATGACACTTCATAAGGCACTTTCGCATCTCTGTCTTGATCACCCTCAGCTGGGTTTAATAACCGGAAAGATTTTCTAGAGAAACGATGTAAGTTAATGTAAGAACAGAAATACTTTCGGTCGATATATCTGCTTGGGTGCACAGTATCACAACTGTGGTCAGGGGAGGCTCAGGTGTCCTAAGAGACAATTGTATGCATATGTCCTTGCTTCGCTATATTTAGCGTGGGAGTCCAGTAAGCAGCCCGTTTTTCCTTCTACTTTTGAAAGAAAATTTGACTTAACAAAAATCCTCCCCGGCACCATTATTTTGGGTTTTTATCAACTGCCTTATGTGCAAAACGTTACTTTGTTTTTCCTGCCTGATTTTATTTCTGAGGAGTCAAAGTGATGATAACAAGGGCGTAAAAGACAAACAAGGGCTGAATTCTCATCTTACAGACTAAGAGATGGGTCAGAACAGAATTATAAACCCAGAGAAGGGACGAGACCTTAAGAAGACCCACTGCTTTTTAACTAGCTGTACTGAGTTAATCCACTTAGACCTCATGCCATAATGGGCTTGATAATACATTTATAATTATCAGCATTTTCACTCTTTTCAAATGCTATCACTAACTCTCCTCTGGCTTCCCCCAACCCATGCCATGGCCATTTTCACAGTTTGGTGAATGAGCTGTATTCTTCTGGCTTTTAACAAACACCACACAGTGCTGTCGGTACCACCCCCCAAATTAAGTCAGACTTGTTGCAACACAGCTGCAGCTCCTGGCTGCCAGCTCTCTGGAGGACAGCGGGACTTCCGACTTGGCAGGATGGGCTGGTTTTCGCAGAGCCCTTCCAGCCCCCAAATGCCACCATACCTCTGGTACAGTGAGCCTGACACACAACAGAAAAACACTGCCTTACATCCTGATGTGAAAAAGGGGAAGGCAGTCATTCTCAGGACTGTTCTTTACGGAGAAGTCGGCGATGCCCAGCGATGCAACAGGTTTGGTGCTTGGCACAGAGTGGACTCTCATGAACAGTGGCGTGAGTCAGGACCCAGCATGGCGTTTGGATCCTCTCTCCTAGGAATGCAAAGACTCTCCTAGCCAGTCCTCTTTCAGCAATGCTCTTGTCACCTCCTTTTTGCAGCTATGGTTCCTTTAGGCCCCTAAAGGCTCAGACTCCCATGATCTCCAATGTGGCTGCCTCCCTGCAGATGAGGAACTGGCCTAAAGTCAGACTGCTGTGTCCATCTTAAGGTTTAAGCTTCGGCCTGTCAGACTTCATTCTCAGTGTCTTCAAGAGTTTGTGATGCAGGGGAACAGACAAGACAAAGGAGTGGGGGAAAGACAGCCCTCTAACAAGGCAAGCTGGGATGCACACAGAGGCTATGGGTGCTGCCAATTACACCTCCAGCTGCTATCAAATCTACCCCCAGCCCACCCCCGCAGCCTTCCTCTATTAGCCTTGATAAATTACAAGGCCCCACGGCAGGGACTGTTTCTTCCTCTTAGCTTTGTTTGAGGCATTGTCCTAGCAAAGCTCAAATAAAGGGGTATTATTAATGGTGACAATAATGCAATACTGTTTTTCTCAAGGGCCTTTGTGAGAGCTTGCCAGATCAACGCCAGTACACTTCCTGCTGCCTCTTGCTGGAGGTTTTCACCTGCAAACCCTCATCTGCCCAAGGAGATATATAGACACACACACACACACACACACACACGTACCTACACTGCCCTCCACATCTAGTTACACAAACTCCATCTCATTGTGTTCTCAGGTCCCTGAAAATCAGACGGAGGAGAGGGACCCAACAGAGCACATCAGGACGCCAGGAGAGGGCTAGCAAGGCAGCCACAGGGGACAAACCCAGGCCAAGGAGATAATGGGCCCCAGATTTGTTTTGAACTGAGCTCACTCCCCGCCCAGGGCCTTAGTGCTAAATGACTCTGGGGAGTGGTTTAGCATCAGGAATGCTTCGGTGGTAGCTCTGGTTTTCATTAAGCCCTTTGGGACTCAGACGCTGAACAGGTTAAGGGTTCATCTCTCGAGAAACACGCTTTCAGGGGCTGTGGGGGGGCCGCAGAGGGGAGCCATTGCACGTTCGGGCTTGGGCTTATACGTGAGTCCATGTGTGCGTAAGTGTTTGCATGAGGCCCACACTCATATTCCCAAACTCTGGGTTCCGGTTAGCAATCCATTAACAGAGGCTCAGCGAGGGAAATAAAATTGGTTTTTATTGCAACAAAAGCCAGCCAGCGGGATGAGGCAGGGTGGATGTGGAGAGGAGGTGGGGTTTGAACATTGAGTTCTTTTGCAGGTTCTCAGCTTTTTACGAGCACACCTCTGGGCACAGAGTCCTCCCTCGCCCCCTTGCTTATAAATGCAGGTCTGCTCAGGCTTTCGTTTTACTGTCACCTGTCACAGGCCCAGGTAGCCAAAGCTCATCTGGGTGCGGAGTGCTGGGCTCTTCCCTGTTGCTCTCCTGCACGGGCTGACTCACCACTGGAAAGGCCGGGCCGGGGCAGTAGTAGGTTAGGGCTTTCCCGCACCAGCACATGACTCTTCTCTGGGGAAGTCATGAGCACCCCTCTGGAGACAGAGCTCAACTCTAGGCACAGTGGGGAAACAAAGATAAATAAGTCGGACCTGCCCCAGAAGCCCTTTCTCCTCGTCCACAAAGTGAGACACGTCTGACATGCACAAGGTTGTCCTTGAGTCCCACGCTGGCCTGCTCTCTGACATCTGCTGGGGAGGCTGCAACTTGGGGCTTGCAAGGGGGGAAGAACTTGAAACTGCCTGCTAACTGGTGTGTGTGGGTGCCGTAGGCCCAGCCAGCTCTCCTTGACATGCTGACGTCTTTGTGGGGTCTCATGTTTGGCTGGTTTTGCTTTGGAAGATCAATGGTCTGCCAGGGAAAGCTTTCCAAAGTCTTCTCTAAGGGAGGTGACGCAAGTCTCATTACCAGGTTTTTCCAGCAGGAGAAAAAGGGAAGGAGTCCCAGCTTCACCAGGAGAGTCCCCAAACACACCCAATCTTTTAGAAGCAGCTTGGATGGAAGGAAACCTGGAGATCAGGAGTGCGGTGGGCCGGGCTTGTGGCTGAGAGCCAGAGTTTGGGAGCCTAATGTGGGCTCTCCCTTGGCACAGCTCTCCCTGGCTCTGAGTCTCAGTTTCTTCCTCTACGCGACAGGCTTTTCCGTGTCCACTATTCCTACAATTCAATGTCAGGATGTCAGGGCGCAAGGTGATGTGTGGATCATAGCACCTGGTGATGGATGGACCCTGCTCTTTCCCCAGGCTGTGGGCAGGAAGAGGGATGGTCCGAGGTCTGGATACAGTCTGGGTTTCAGCCATGATGCAGGGGAAGCAAGAGTGGACGTTGAAAGTGATGCTTAATGGGCCAAATCCCTGGCCCATCTCCCTGAGTCCTTGCAGACTTGCTCAGAAAATCGGATTTTGTTTGACTTTTTGATGCCAACACTTAGTTGAGTTAGATGGTTTCTTTCTCTCTCTCTTTCCGCTTTCCCCTCAAGCTGATCAATGGAATCCAGACAGAGACTTAAAGCCCATACAATAGTCAGCATCAATGCTCTTGTGTTCTGAGCCAGTGGTGGGGGTCACGCACTGGCCATGCCTCAGTCCCTCCCAGGACACTAAACTGTTCTGAGCACACCCAGAGCTATTGTCCAGGGTGTCCCAAGCCTGCGCTGCCTGGCAGCCCCCGCCTCACCCCAGCTCTGCCTCCTCATCCTCAGAACGTGTGGCTGTGTCTTCCTCTAAAACTCCTTCCAGCCCAAAGGTTTGACTACATTTCCCCATCTGGAGTTCTTAGTCACAAAAATGGGGATTTTAAGCCAGCACAGAAGGTGGGGCACAGGGAGATGGGCATTGTACAGCCATTCTTCCACGATCAACTCAGCTCACTTTCTAGGAGGGAAATCTGGGCCATTCTAGATATCCTGCCCCAAGGACAGAAGAAATAATAGAACAAAAGTAACAAGCATCAGAAGCAGGTCTCTTGACAGTCCTTAGAACCTGGGTGGCATTAGAGAGTCCTTCCTCTACCCTCGCTGAGCAGAGAAAGACCTTATCAGCCTTCCTATACGGATGCTAAAGCAGGCACCCTCAGCAGGTGAATCCTCTGATATCTTGGGGATACCACGGCAGTTCTCAGCCCTAGAGCTCAAGCTCTTAAAACTCAGAAGTAGCCCGATGGGGTCCTGCCCACCAGAAACTCCAAGCAAGACCTACCAGCAAAAGGAAAATGCCCTCCCTGAAAGGGTCGGCAGGGCCCTGAGAGGTGTTGAGTCCAGGAATGCAGATCCACCCTCACTCACTCACTGCATCACTCTGGAACGGTCACGTCTCCTGCCTGGGCCTCAGTTTCCTCCTCTGTGAGCGAGGCTAGCCAGCCAGACTCGCCCCTTTTAGCCCTGACACTGTGTCCTTCTCCAACGAGCAGGAAAACAGTGTGTCTAGTTGTTCCTGAGCAAAGGCCCTAATTGTTCTCTGCAGCGGGAGCTCTTCTATCTAAAAACCGCAACATCTCCCCTCCCTCCCACCCTCCGCCGCCCCCTTCCTTCGAGATGCACAGGACTGTTACAGAACATTCATTTATTTTTCTTCGGTGCTTGGGCTGAAAACTCTGATGACTAAGCCATTGAATTTTAATATGCTACTGTGCTCCTTGGAGGATTTCTTCAGTTCCCAGCCCCCCCTGCTGCGCCCCCCGTGCCCTCTGTAGACATGTGGTAGTCGTTAGGCGCAGTTTGATGGAAGTTTAGGTTTTCAGAGTAGAGGAGAGACGGGGGCGGGCTGGTGGCGGGGCATGATAAATGGACACAACAGTCCGGAGGACCACTCAGAAAATAAACATAAAGCTCCTTTTGAGTAAGCCCACTAAAAACAAATTCCCAGAAAGGTTTTTCCCCCTTTTGGGGTTGGGGGGAGAGGGAGGAGGGAAGTGGTGGTGGAAGTAGGACAGGGAAATTCTCTTGATGTAAATGAACACGGCTCAGAGAAAGAGGCAATTCTCTTTATTGGCAGCAAGCAGACGTGCAAGTCGGGCGCTGCCAGCCATATGTCATGACTGCTAAGTCCTTGGTCCCCGAGGCCGAGCATCCAACTCGTGGGTGCCCAGAGGCAGCGGCCTCAGAAGAGCCAGCCAACGCCGGCGGAATTCCACGGAGAAACCTGGGGCTCCATGGCAGAGGGGGTAAGACTCAACTGGCCAGGAATACCCTGGGGGGTGGGGGACTTAGTTCTGCTGCCCTTCTTAAAGACCCTCACAGAGAGAATTTCCCCAAATTCTCTTTCCCGCATCCCACCCCCCCCAGTTTTTGCCCCATCCCAATGTCATTACGCTGTGCCTTCCCCACCCCCAATTTCTATTCACGTAGTTTAAAAACCCTGAGCCTGAGCCCTACACACAACTTGTCTGTATGTGTGAAAATATTCATAACAGAAAAAGACAATCTGGAAAAAAAAAAAAAAAAATCCCAGACTTTCAATGATAAGATTTCACTTGCAACCTGAGTTTCTTCACCTGTGAGTGAGATGGAAGTTTGAAAAGGAATCATCCTAGCAGGGAAAAGTGTACCATCTCTGGTTTGGGGTGCAGATTTCATCTGTGTTTGTTACTCCAGAGCTTGGCCAGCTGGGTGCTACCTAAGAAGGAGGTATTGGTGTCCTCATGCTTTCCAGGAGTTCACCGGAGATTTCCCTTATTAAATTGCCTTCCACATTGAGGTTTTATTTGGGGTATCTCCCCAAGGATCTCTTACACACATTCTTTGGACACATACAAGTGGCTGAGAAATTTAGCCACTCCCAATGTTTATTGTAAATAACGCACAGGGCTCCTTTCGGAGCTCCTGGAATATGAAGCAGAAGGTGCCACCAGTTGGAGAACCCGCCCTTCCCTGACCAGGTGGAACAGAAGGATGCCGTTCTACTTTGGCATTTTGGAACCAGGCAGCCTGGATTTGAATCCTGCTCTGCCACCAGCCAAAATCTCCGGCAAGTCACTGAAACGTGCTGTGCTTCTACTATTTCTTTTTCTTTCTTTTTTGAGACAGAGTCTCACTATGTTGCCATCAGCAGAGTGCCATGGCGTGTCAGCTCACAGCAACCTCAAACTCTTGGGCTTAAGCGATTCTCTTGCCTTAACCTCCCAAGTAGCTGGGACTATGGGTGCCTGCCACAATGCCCGGCTATTTTTTGTTGCAGTTATCATTGTTGTTTAGCTGGCCCAGGCTGAGTTTGAACCTGCCAGGCTTGGTGTATGTGGCTGGCACCGTAACCACTGTTAGTGGGTGCCCTTTGTGTGCTATGGGTGCCGAGCCCTGTGTAGAAGAACAGGGCTGATGTCGAATCCTTTGAAAGGTACTAAAACACTGCACCAACAGGGGGACAAGTGGCTAGGTGAGTTTCCTTGGGCTGCTGTAACAAAGTGCCACAAACTGAGTGTCCATAAAGAAAAGTATACTCTATTAAACCCCTGGAGGGCAAGAAGTCTGAAATACAGGTATCAACAGGGCTGTGCATCCTGAGACACTGAGCAGAATTGACCCTTGCCTCTTCCTAGCTCCCTGGGCTCACAGGTGCATCCCTCCATGTCACGTGGCATTCTCCCCATGCGCCTTACTCTGTATTCAAATTTCCCACTTATTGTACGGTCAACCTTGGACACGGGCCCACCCTACCAAAGACAGACCTCATCCTCCTTAATTACATGCACAACCACCCTATTTCCAAATAAGGCCGCGTTCTGAGGGACCAGAGGGCAGGACTTTAACGTATCTTTTTGGGAGGCCCATTCTGCCCCTATCACTGCCCTCACAGGCTCACCAGAACAGCAGGTGCCCTTTGTGTCCCAGCAGTCTGTGGCTGAGGGGAGGATGCTCAGTTGACCAGGCCCATCTTGTGGTTAATACGCTGGAGAAGTGCCCATCATGACAGGAACCGCCTCTTCTCTTTTTGTGGTTATTGCCAGGAGAGCTGGTTTTACAAAATATGCTGCGGTTTTCATCAGGAAGTGCCCCTAGTTGAGCCCAAAGGATGAAAGCGTTGTTCCATAGGAATGAAAATGAGAGAAATCCCTGGTTTTGTTGCAGAAGGGCAGATTTGCTGTGTCACAGATTTGCCTACGTGGTTTTTGATCTGAAAATATTCCTCAGACCAATTGCCTCTGGGTGGCAGAAGAAATGAGGACAAAGAAGTAGGGATTGGTCACTGGCCCTCCATGATCTATGCTGGAGCCTGGTAAACTTTTGCAAGGGACAGAGGGAGAAGATTTCATGCTCTGTGGAGCACCTGGGCTCTGCCACTGCTATCCCACTCTGCTACTGAGGTGCAAAGGCAGCCATGACACATAAATAGGCACCGCTGAGCCTGTATGTCTGGATGCTAGAAGTTGAACTTCATACAAATTCCACGTGCGGTGAAACATTATTTGTCTTCTGATCATTTTCAACCATCTCAAAAGATGAATCTTGGGGGGCAGGACTGGGCCACAAGCCCCAGTTAGCCAATCCAGATCTGCACACCACAGGACATCAGAGGGTGTGTGTTTGTCCACACCTGCCACAGCTGTCATGCCACTTTATTTTTCAATATGCCTTTACTATTCACATTTTCACAGACCCACGTGACTTGATCCTCTTTGTTCACCCTGTTGGTAGGCATAGCAGACGTTCCCCCCCATCCTACAGGTCAGAAAGCCAAGGCGTCACGAAGTCAAAAGCTCACTCAGTAAGTAGTAAACCCAGACTGAAACTTATGTCTTCTGACTCCTTATCTGGTCATCTACCGTCCCCCCAAACTCCAGATCAGCCCCTTTCCCATAGATGTTAGCATATGTCATCTCCCTGGTAACTCCTGCTGCAATCAGGGTATTGGTGCGAAGCTGAGAATACTCTGGAATCCTAGCTTCCCAACCAGGAGGTATAGACATAGCATTGGCCTAAGGGAAAATTAAGCTATGGGCAGCTTCTGGCAGTATTGGGACCAACTATGGCACAATTAGCTCCTGAAGCATCTAATCTGTTGCACCCTTGGAGACAGTCTTCCTTCCTCTCTATCAGGGGGTGGCAGCCAGGCATGGTGAACGAGTGAAGTCTGGGGGAGGGGGAGAGCATTACTACACAGCTGTCGCCAATACTGCCAGATCTGGAATCTTTCCAAGCTTTAACATTTTAGAGTCCTACCTACCAAGATTGGTTTATATTTTGAAATGTTTAAAAAATGATCAAAAGACAAATAAGGTTTCATGCCACATGGAATTTGTATAAAGCTCGAATTGCAGCCTCCATAAGAAAAAGTTATGATAGCATAGGGATTTTTTTTTTCCAAGAGTATTAGGTCAAAAGATTTCCCTAGGACACCATGCACTGCCTCTGTCCCGAGACCGGTCTCTAGACTATGTAGCTGAGACCGTCTTGTCCTACATACACAAGGTTGATTCTCTGTCCTAAAAATGCTCACTGCTGGCAACCAGAGGTGGGGATGGGTGGGTTTTTAATGGAGCAGCAACCAGAGGTGGGGATGGGTGGGTTTTTTGATGGAGCAGAGACAGGAAGAAACAAGCAACCACATGACCCTGAATAAAGAGGGAATTAAAAAAAGCCTGGTGTTTGGAAGTAGATGAACACTGAATTATTCAAGACAGGTTCAGCCCAGGGCAGAAATAGATAATAAGTCCTTGCTGTGTCCTGATTCAGACTAAATTGAACTTGACGATATCCTTTCACAAGACACCTTTGATAGAAATGAAGATGATAATCACTGATGCCATCCAACGTAGTGATTGATAACGTTCTCTCTTCCAAACTCTTACCGTGTCCTTGACTCCCAGGAAGGTGCTGGCTTGGGTCCAACCACACAGACTCTGGCTCTAGGGGAGGAAGCTCAGGACTAGGTGGGTACTTGCTTTGGGTCTGTACTATAAATACAGGAAGCTTGCCTTTCACACCATGAAGTCACCCTCCCTCCACCTTGTGCTTCTTGGTGATGGAACCACATTGTACTCATCCTTGTAATCCTGGCATTCTACAAGCCAAACCTCAGCAGAGGCTTTGACTGGCTGATGCTGGACTGTGCTTGGCACCTCACAGGGCTGTATGTTTGCTGCACGCACACATGGAAATCAGCATTTAGGGAGGATCCACATACCAGGCGACTTGTTTCATTTGATGTTTGTAATAAAACCAGGAGGTCAGTCCTATCCACCATCCTTACTACTTCCTACTGATGTTATCCAATGTATTAACCTTTCCATGCCTCAGTTTCCTCATTTGCAACTAAAGACAATAGTATGCACACTTCACTGGGTGGCTGGTAGAATTAAATACAATAATGAATATGAAGGGATTAGCACAGGGCTTATGCTTGGAATACAGTGAGAACCTGATAGACTTTTGACCATAAAGCTTGTTTTTGTTTGATTGGATTTCTTATTTTGAAATAATTATAGAGTCACAGGAAGCTGAAAAAATATATATATATATACTATAGAAAGGTCCTGTGCCCTCTTTGCCCAGTTTCCCTCAGATGGTTACATCTTACTGGCAAGAAGAAAGGCGGTGCTCGGCGCCTGTGGCTCAACGGGCTGAGGCGCCAGCCACGTACACCTGAGCTGGCAGGTTCAAATCCAGCCCGGGCCTGCCAAACAACAATGATGGCTGCAACCAAAAAATGGCTGGGCGTTGTAGCAGAACCTATAGTCCCAGCTACTTGGGAAGCGGAGGCAGGAGACTCACTTGAGCCCAGGAATTGGAGGTTGCTGCGAGCTGTGATGCCACAGCACTCTATCCAGGGTGACAGCTTGAGGCTCTGTCTCAAAAAAAAAAAAAAAAAAAAGGAAGAAGAAAGGCCAGTAAGTAACTTCCACATCCCAGGGAAAACACCCCATGCTTGCTGTGGAAACCAAACCAGGCTTTCTCCAGAGATGTTGAGTTAGGGGAAACTGGGGACGATGGCATACCACAAGTGTCCCTGGTATATACCAGGCATCATTTTTCTTTTATGCTGCCCAAGAGAGGTCTAATGTAGTGTCCTGATCCTTGATTTCCTGGCTAGAAATAGCCACAGATGACACTGATACCAACAGCAGCTAGTGGACCAACTAGTAGTATAATAGCAAAACTCTGAAATTGACACTGGAGTAGTGTATATATATAATTCTATGCCATTTTGTCACATGCATATGGTTTATTTTTATAATGATTTGTAACTATCGTAAGAGGCGGTACAGGGCTGTAGTTAAGTGTGCAGTCTTAATTCCAGACTGCATAGGTTTTATTACAAAACTGGCATAGCAATTAGTAGCTGTGAGACCTTTAGTAAGTTACTTACCTGCTCTGTGCCCTAGTCCCCTTATCTGTACAAGCAATTAATAGCATTTCTTTTACAGATAAGGGGACTAGGGCACAGAGCAGTTAAGTAACTGCTTAAAAGGAGGATTAAATAACAATAGACGTAAAAGGCTTAGCACTAGCACTTAGTAAACATTCCATGATTTTTATCAATTATTATGTTTACTATGTTTACTATTCCTGGGTCCCAGGAAGGGAGGGAAGAGAAAAATCTTGGCCTGACTTCTGTAACAGGGCTGGGGCCATCTTTTCCTTTGGTTGACTGTTGTGATGGAATGAAGTCAAGCAAACACCAAGGGTCGGTTTGTTTTTCTTGTTTTGTCTTGGAATAAACCCATGTTGTAACTTAGAGAGAAAACTCCAGGCTGTCCAAGGTGGGGCCTGCTTTTGGAAAGCCTGGGGTCTCTCTGTAGGAGAATCTCGGCTGACCTCAGGTTTGCTGATTCAGAAAGTAAGGCAGTGAAGGACACGGAAAGGATGCTGGGCTGGTCCTACTGGCCTCCCCATCCGGCAAAGCCATCATTCGACCCCAGACAACAGCATCCCCAAGTGCTCAGCCCTCCTCTTAGGAGACTCCTCCGTCTAACTCAACTATGGCTCCCATGACGGGTTTTGCGGCAGACCTCAGAGCAATCAGGAAACCAGGCCTGATCTGACAACAGCCCCCTAGAGAGAACTGACAGTGGCTAATGTCTGGTTTCAAGGTCAAAGTTCCCAAGAACTTGCTTGCATCCCCTTTTGCACTGGTGTTGGAACAACTAGAAAGAGGAAGGAACTCAGACACCTTCAGTCACCTCATGGGCATTCACCCAGAAACAGGCCGTTGCTCTGGGAGAAGAAACAACAACAATTACACTAACAGCCACCACTTACTTTGTGCAAAGTGCGCTCAGTTCTCAGACTAAGGTATGATAGGTCCTATCACCCCACCTCACAGTAAGAGAACAGGTCAGAAGCCAGGGTGGCAGCTAGTTAGGAAGCCTTAAGAGCCAAAGATCCACCTAGGCTGGTGGACCCCACATTGGCGCTCTTAACCACCAGGCTGCACTTCCCCCCGAAGACCACAGTTCCTCCCAGGTGGACTCTCATTTTGCCTTCTATTAAAGCTACGATCCATTTATAGTTGGCTCATTTCTGGTTACAGCCCTTCAAGTACAAACTTGTACATCCCTGCATTAAGGAGTGGGTTGGAACGGATCATATACATATTTATTAAAAAAGTATAAAAACACAGAAGAAAAATACAGGTGATTTATTAATTGATTTTTTTAGCCAAACAGGCATCTGTGTTCAGGTTGAGAGGTCAGAAGCATGGATCTGCAGGATCCCATTTCAGTCCTGGGATCCCATCAGATATGTGGGTCAGCCACACAGCGATAAGTGCAAACGTGCTTTGAAAAACCCACGGTGAGTTCCTAGCCGGGACACAGTTCCTGCTTTTCCACTCCTGAAGAGGCAGAGGCTGCCAGTCATTCCAGACTAAGTGGGTTGATGAGTCAGCAGAGAGAACTGGACCAGCAGCCTTGACCATCGACTTCTGCCTGGGGCCTCACGGCCTCACTGAGGTGAAGGATGTTTGCAGGGTGGTAATGACTCACCTGGGCTCCCCTGCACCATTAATATCTATGAAGTAGACCATGGGGGCCCAATCGCACATCACTCTGACTCCTTATACTCACAACCCAACAGGAAAACATCAGATTCCATCATTTGGAATCTATTTGGCTTAGATCCACGACAGCATTCCTTACTCAAGACTGACTCACGACAGGGCTGCAGCCCATAGTCTGCGGCTGTGCTGAGGAGAGTCTGAAGTACAGGCAATGTTCTCCCCCTCCCTTTTGGAATTAAGGCTATTAATGATGGCAGAAGAAAGGCCGGTGAGTAACTTCCACACCCCAGTGAAAACACCCCATGCCTGCTGTGGAAACCAAACCAGGCTTTCTCCAGAGACGTCGAGTTAGGAGAAACTGGGGAGAATGGCATGCCACAAGTGTCCCTGGTATATACCAGGCACCATTTTTCTTTTATTCTGTCCAAGAGGGGTCTAATGTAGTGTCCTGATTCTTGATTTCCTGGCTAGAAATAGCCACAGATGACACTGGTAGCAACTACAACTACGGTTTTGACCTAGTCTACATAAGTTACCTTCCCTTATGTGGGTGCTGAGTCTGAGATTCCCTTTTTCACCTGCATTTACTAACTGGTCTGACCAGTTTCCCAGGGCTACCAGGTCTAGGTAAGGGTAGTTAATTGTGCACAGTATGGGAATAATAATACATCCTGCCACCCTTTCATGGCAAGAACTTTTGACACAGAACTCCCTATGAGATAAGGTACTGGCACTATTGTTATCCAGTGGCAGGGTAGGAGAAACCATGGCCCAAGAAGGTGACTGTTCTGCTGGAGGTGATGCAGTGGGGTCACTGCTGGATGGTGGCAGGGGGAAGATGCTCAACCCTCCAAGCAAGGCCACTATCAAATACCTGAATGGATCCTTTTTCATATTTGTCTACTCATTGGGCTTCCAGAAAATGGAAAAGGCATTTGTGTATTACCAGTGTGAAAGGGCTTTGAACTGACAACTCACAGGTCAGAGGCTTTGTTTCTCGGGGAGGGACCTCTGAATGGCACTGAACTAGAAAAATGACATGCTCAAATAGAACAAATTCAACTGTGAGAGAGCCATGTCAAAAATCCTGATTCAATGTGATGAATAATTCCCAAGACCACAATGTTGAAGGGTCTTGACCAATGTAAAAGTTTTAAAAAGCATTTAAAATAGATCGCCTTCCTTCTCCCCTAAACTTAATCAGTTATTCTTGGCTGCAAATAAAACCAATGGTGGTACTTACTTGAAGCTATACTTCATAATCCAGTTACTATTCTTAAGGGAAAATATTAATACATAAAATCCTGTTACCCTATATTTTTTCCACATGGTATATACGTGGCTATATACACCATGTGGAAAAAATATAGGGTAACAGGATTCTTCCCTATACACACACTCCCCGCCCACCGCCATTCCGGCTCTCTGCTTTATTGGCATGCACATCTGGATTACATAAATTTCACGTAGGGTTTTCAATATTAGTACTGCTTATGGTCACAATACTTGACAAATCTCAAATGCCAGGATGTCAAATTAAATTAGCTTGACCAGTCACAGAAGGGAAAGGGTGAGAGGGATGTACAATTAGGAGACTACGATAATCAACGAGGGCTTGCAGCTGATCCATCGTCTCTTCGTTAGTGGGCACAGAGGTTTCAGAACTGACCTGATGAACTCTCAGGTCTACTGACCCACCTCTCCATCCCTCAACAGAACAGCAGATGCCCACTTGGTTGACAAGTATGTTTTTAAAGGTTCAAATGAAATTACTTGGATGCAACCCTAGTCAGTCTAGGGTCTCATAAAGAACGTCTCTGAAATGTCAGATGCTACCTTTATTTCTCAAGGTTAAGTCTTGGTCCCACGGAGGCACCTTTTAGTACATCCAGATCCTGGTATTTCAAGACACTGCACACTTTCTGATCAAGTCTAAAAGTGAAGTGTCTACAAAACAAATGACCAAATGCTTTTAGAGATGGGGGACCCTTAGGGGATGGGCTCCCCAGTCAGACTATCACTACAAACAGGCTGGAAAGTCTCCCAAAGATCCCAGCCACTGTGGAGGTGCAATGGGCTCTGAAGACCACTGGCCACCTCTGGGGTAGTCTCACGTCTGATAATGGCCTGTGAAAAGTACACATAAAAATCCATTCCTGTGGGTACGATGTGTATGCACAGGTGTCCTGTCTTCTTCCTAGCGTCCATACACACACTGGGGAAAACCAAACAGAAACCAGAGACCATCCTCTTCAAAATGCAACCCAAACACGTGTGTGAACTGTCTAGTTCAGGAGGGAGGACGAGAATGACTGAAGCGCCTGTTTTCTGAAAGCTCACTCATGTGCTTTAATCCTCACGGTAACCCCATGAGGAGTCTACTACTTTATTTCATTTTACAGATGAGGAAATGAGACCACAGACAGCTCTGGCTTCAAATTCTGGCCTTGCCCCTGTCACAGGTCATAGCCTGAGCTATTCTCATCTATCCATCCAACAAATATTTATAGGTCTTTGTCTTTTCCTGTGCATGGTAGGAAATAAATGATTCAGTTAGGGATTCTGCTCTCAAGAAGAAACAGGATGTTAAGACTAAAGGCCAGAGACATGGAGATTCAAACCCCAGAAGGCACCAGCTAATACTTACAGAAGATGCTTTGTACATGTACAGCCAGTCACCACTCTAAAAGCTTTTCATAAACTCGCTTAATCCTCAGGACTGGGTGGGATAGGTATGTTGTCCCCACTGTCCAGATGAGAACTCTGAGTCACACAGAAATTAAGGACTTGCCTGAGGTCACATGAGCAGGGAGGACAGAGCCGAGATGGGACCCCAGCATGTGCGGGCTCCACCAAAACACTACTCAAAGGAGGGAGGAGGTGAGTCTGCAGCGAAGACAGTGGGGCCAAGTTCCCGGGCCTGCTCTGCTGCCCGCCTGCTCCATGGGTCTGGCTCTCAACCGGTCCATGGAAGGGGAGAGGATTGCACACTCCTTGCGATGCCCATTCAGATCTCCCTCCTCTGATGCCTGCGGTGACCAAGCCCCTTCCTACCTCTGACAGCTGCCCTGGGGTTCCTCTTTGTCTCTTTGCCAGTTCAGAAAGGCACAAGCTCTATAACCTGCTGGCAGTGATGTTTACCCAGCCCAGGCCTGGGAGGCAGGATAGTTGTCTGCAGCCGTTCGACTCAGGCCCCCTACTGCAAGCTTACTGGGCATGCCTTGGGACGCTGCCACAAAGATCTGTCAACACTCACAGACTAGACCACGATAGACCTTGGACAATAATGACAATTTAAGCATCTACTATCTGGCCAGACACTGAGCGTGTGGGTACTTTATATGCCATTATTTCTAACTTTACAGCTATCTACAAGGGAGGTATACAATCATGTTTTATAATCGATGACACGTAGGCTCAGAGAAGTTAAATGACTTACCCAAGGGTGACACAGTTGGAAGAGCCAGACTGCTAAGTGAAAAGGTGTCGAACTCAAAATCCTGGGGTGCTTTTCTCACACCCGATCCCGCTTTTCCTGAGACATGCATATAATTACAGTGTAATGGAAAAAATGGAAAAGCCCTAACTGGGGCACAAACAAAGCAAACTGAGGCGGCTGATTCAAAGAGGAGGTGGTGGTGGCATTTAAAGGGGGCAGAGTTGCCTTCAATGGGGGAAGCCCAGAACACACTAGGACAAGTAACAGAATTTTAGGTGCTCCAGGAACAGAAATTTCCACCCAAACCACAATCTCAGCAACAGCGCGACACCCAGCAGAGTTGTCTGTGGCCTAGGAATGTGCACCCTGACCTAGGGTTTAGACATCCTTGGGGTTGGTGCACACCTGGCAACAGATTTCCAGGACCTTCCTACTCAGACAGGCGATCCTGATGCCACCCGGGCTGGCTCTCAAATCCGTATCTCCCTCTCCGTGTTGAGGCTGCTCCATTCTCAGATCCTGGCTCCCAGCTCTGTCCTGGCTTGAAAGCACCTTGGGTTCCCTGTTTAGCATAGCTGCCCACACCAATCTCAGGAGTGTCCTGACTCCTCCTGAAACCCAGGGTGTGGCCCCAAACATACATACTGCATCATGCTTCCCACCCACTTGCCCCAGCCTCTGAATCTCGCCTGGGCCCTTTCGTTGAGACGATCCTGTAACTAATACCAATGCTTTGCCAACCAGGCTCTGAAATTCCAGCACAGACTTCTGTGGTCTCCTGCTGGGCAGTCCAATAAGGGCCAGAACTCAAACAACTTGGTTTCTTCAGGAAATCTAGATGATTCCTAAGAGCTATTTGTCACAATGAAGCTGCACCACCAAGATCCAATCTATTGACAGCTTCTTCATCTGACATCAGTATTAATAGGTATAAACCTACATCTCAGCTAGGCACAATGGCTCATGCTTGTAATCTTAGCACTCTGGAAGGCCAAGGCTGATGCACTGCTTGAGCTCAGGAGTTCAAGACCAACCTGAACAAGAGCAAGACCCTGTGTCTAATAAAAAAAGAAAAAACTAGCCCATGGTGGGCACCTATACTTCCAACTACTTGGGAGGCTGAGGCAAGAGGATCTCTTGAGCCCAGGAGTTTGAAGTTGCTGTGAGCTATGATGATGCCACAGCATTCTACCCAGGTGACAAAGTGAGACTCTCAAAAAACAAAACCAAACCAAACACAACACCTATATCTCAGCACAGAATCAAGTCTTACTCTTGGAACATTGTTTCTTTTCTCTAGTTCACGTTATACTTTTTATATGTATTCAAAAAACTATCCTAAACAAAGCAGTGATTTTAGACCACGTGCAAATATTTTGGTACAGATGATGTTCATAGCAGTGCTGATACAATAGAGGGAAAAGTTCTATAAATCAAAATGCCCAGGAACAGGTGACAGATTGCATAAATTCACTGTATGTGTCTCATCCATTCATGCTGCTGGAAGAACATACCAGAAGCTGGGTGGCTGGTAAACACGAGAAATTTAGTACTCACAGTTCTAGAGTTTGGGAACCACAAGATCAAGGCAGACTTGGTGTCTACTGAGGACCCCACTTTTGGTTCTTAGATGGTGCCTTCCTGTTCTCACATAGTAAAAGAGACCAGGTAGCTCCCTGGGGCCTCTTTCATAAAAATACTAATCTCATTCATGAGGGCCCCCCCCCCATGACTTAATCACCTCCCAAAGGCTCCACTGGCTAATACTGTCATATTGGTGATTAAGTTTCTGGGAGGAGAGGTAGACAAAAACACTGAGAATGTAGAACACTCCATATAATGTTATATGTTATGAGACATTAAAAATGAAACATAGAAGAGCTGTCTTTATTGACTTGGATTGACTTGGAAAGATATTCACAATAGATTGTGTGAAAAGCAGGTTATACTGCAGTACAGTAAGATATTTTTGTAAAGAAAATCGGTGTGTGCATCAACATCTTGAGGACACAAACTCCAAGCAGTGAGATGATAGATGATTTTCATAAGTTTTAAATATATGCACCACAAAAAGCACATCTATGTTGAACATATTAGTTGTGTAATAAAAGTTAGTTTAAAAATCCTTTGATTAAGGGCGGCTCCTGTGGCTCAGCGAGTAGGGCGCCGGCCCCATATACCGAAGGTGGCGGGTTCAAGCCCGGCCTCGGCCGAACTGCAAAACAAAAAAATAGCCGGGCGCTGTGGCGGG
>CAUYON010120820.1:0-12134 GCA_963573935.1 Arctocebus calabarensis
TTGAGGTCTTTAACCTGCCCCTCCATAGCAAAAAAAATAGCCGGGCGTTGGGGGGGGCATCTGTAGTCCCAGCTACTCAGGAGGCTGAGGCAAGAGAATCACTTAAGCCCAAGAGCTGGTGGTTGCTGTGAACTGTTAGAGCACGGCTCTCTACTAAGGGCAACAAAGTGAGACTCTGTCTCTAAAAAAAAAAAAAAAGAAAGAAAGAATTTCTAAATAAATCATTGTTAAAGAAATCAGAAGGGGAATTTAAAGTAGTTTGAACTGAACAGTAACAAGTATAGTACATATCAAAACTGGCATGATTGATTTAAACAATGCTTAGAATTTTAAACTTTCAGTGCACAGTATAAAAGAAAAGTGTCAGTGACTTCAGCATTCATCTTAACAAGTTAGAAAAATAACAAAATTAATTACAAAGAGAATAGAAAGAAATAAGACATAAAAACAGAAATCAGTGAAATAAAAAACAAACGTATCTCTATCCTTTAGGTAGGGAGACTTAGAAGATTTTTAAGAATAGTGACATGATGATGTTTGTTTTCCAGAAAGAGACTTCTGGCAGCAGTGTGGAGAATAGATAGAGGAGAAAAAACTAAACTGAGAAGCCAGTTAGGAGGCTTTTCAATCACTAGTTCAGGTAAGAGATGGTGATGGTCTAATGTGGGATGGAGAGGAAGGATTGAGGTGAAAAAATAGGTTTAAGAACCATGTCCAGAAAGAAAAAAAAAACAAAACAACAAATAAAAAAACCTTGGGTATAGTTACTGGTACATGAACTGATAGGAAACAAATAGACTAGAAGCTTTAGTAGGTTTTCAAAGAAATTAATTTTGCAAATAATCTTTAAACCTGGTATGTTAGTCAAGGTTCACCTACAGAAGCTGAACCAGTAGGAGACAGTGAAAGATCGGGGTTATGCAGTTGTAGGGGCAGGCTAGGCCAGTCTGAAATCTTTAGGGTAGGGTTTCATGAAGTGTAGGCTAGAAATTTGGGACATGAGCTGAAGGTGAAGTCTATAGGTGGAATTTCTCTCTCTCAGGGAAGCCTCAGCTCTGCTTTTAAGACCTTTCAACTAATTGAATCAGGCCCATCCATATTATCTAGGATAATCTCCATTACTTAAAGTCAACTGATTATGGACTTTACATCTACAAAATTTCTTTACAGCAACACTTAGATTGGCGTTTAATTGAATAAGTAACAATGAGTAGCCTAGCCACTTTGACACGTTAGAAAACAAAAACAAAACCAGCCATACCTGGTCTGAAATTTTCTGTGATTTTTCAGTCTTTGAAATAACTTTCAGGTGCAGTAACCATTGCATTATAAATTGGATTCCAAGAAGGGCATACTCTCCAACATACACTCAGAATAGTGACTCTGGGATTTATATGAGGTATGAATGGTGATGCTGTCAACGAATATGGAGGTAAATCTGATATTGCTGTGTAGTTGGCAGTATGAATGGCACCATGTATAAATGTTAACAAGTCCAGTTTGAGGACTCTATTGGACATATAGATAGAAATATCTAGTATGCAGTTAGAAATTTAGGTCTGAAAATCTAAAAGTGAGAATGTTGGGACTCCATAGTATACAAAATCTATATTTGAAACTATAGAAGGAGAAAAATTCTTTAGGACCAAGAAGTATTTATATAGAAAAAGGAAAGAGAAAAATAAAACCTTTGGGAATATTAGCATTTAAGGAAAGAAGAAGAACCAGTGAACAAATATTGATTATCATAGGTAGTATGAGAACCAAGAATGGTTCAAAGAAGCCAAGAGAGGAAACGGATCCAAATAGATGATTTCACAGTTACATAATGAGAAACTTTTTAAGTAAAATCTAAAGGAAGACCTAGATATAAGTACTATGACTTTTAGTTACTGTTGTGTTTGCTAACTTCTGTTCTTCTTACAGGTTTCAGTCTACATATTACTTACTTCCTTGACAAGCAGTATTTGACACCCTTCCCCCCCAAGTTTGAGTTAGGTATTTATTTCTCTTATGGATTCCCACAGCACAGTGTATTTCCCTAATAATAGGGAACTTGTCACCCTGAATTATAAGTGTTTGTTGTTCTGTATCTCTATTAGAATGAAAGCTCTGTGAAGTTAGCTAGTGTACGCTCCCTGCCTAGCACAACTCTTGATTATGTTGAACAAAAAAGGAATAAATAAATTCAAGAGCATAGAGGAGAAGCAGCCAAATAAGCCTAGAAGGTCAGAGAATTATTTGTAGGTGTAAGTGATGTTTTAATTGATCTTTAACATATATAGTGAGGTTAAGAGTTTAGATTGAAAATAAAGTATCTAGGAATAAAAGATTTCTGAGTAATCTTTAATTATAAAATTGTATTGAAAATTTAGACAAGAGGCTGGGCCCCCGTAACTCAGTGTTTAGGGCACTAGCCACGTGCTGTGGGGCTGGAGGTTCCAAACCCGGTCCAGGCTTGCTAAGTAAAAAAAACAAAAAAAAAACAAAAAAAATAGCTAGGTGTTATGGCAGGCCCCTGTAGTCCCAGCTACTAGAAAGGCTGAGGCAAGAGAATCGCTTGAGCCCAAGAGTTTGAGGTTGCTGTGAGCTACGATGCTATGGCACTCTACCAAGGGCGCCAAAGTGAGACTCTATCTCAATGAAAAAAAAAAAAGAAAAAGAAAATTTAGACAAGTGAAATATATTAGGCTTATTGAGAATATTCAATTTTTATAAGGTGTCAGTTCTCTCAAAATTAATCTATAAATGTAATGTTATTTAAAATTCAAATAGGGTTTCTCATTAAACTACATAAATCAGTAATAAAGTTATATATTAATAGAATAAATGAAAACAACAACAACAAAAAATAGAATAAATGACCAAGAAAAGCCAAGACAACTTTAAAGTTCAACAAGGAGGAACTGCCCTACTTACAAAAATATGACAATTATGCCACACTCCTTTAAGTGCAAATACAGACAGTTTAATGAAGCAGGAAGAAAGTCTGTATTTATGGAAACTATGTAAAGGTCTGAGGTGGTATTTCAAACCAATGGGAAAAGAGTAGAATCTTTAGTAAATTGTTGGCTTTACAAATATCAACCATTTGAAACTATAGTAAGCCCATTTAATGTCATATACAAAATTTATTTCTAGGTGGACTGTCATCATAAATGTGAAAAGCAAACCTTTGAAATTATTTTAGAAAAAAAGCATATCTCTAACATTGTACAAAATACAAACTATAAACCATAAAGGAAAATACTGTTAAACTTGACTACATCGGGCGGCGCCTGTGGCTCAGCGAGTAGGGCACCGACCCCATATACCGAGGGCTGCGGGTTCAAACCCGGCCCCGGCCGAACTGCATCAAAAATTAGCCAGGCTCTGTGGCGGGCGCCCGTAGTCCCAGCTACTTGGGAGGCTGAGGCAAGAGAATCACTTGAGCCCAAGAGCTAGAGGTTGCTGTGAGCTGTGACTCCATAGCACTCCACCGAGTGTGATAGAGTGAGACTCTGTCTCAAAAAAAAAAAAAAAAAAAAAACTTGACTACATCAAAATTTAAAACTTGTGACTCGGTGCCTGTAGCCCAGTGGCTAGGGCCCCAGTCACATACACTGGAACTGGCAGGTTCAAACCCAGCCTGGACCTGCCAAACAATGACAAATACAACCAAAAAAAAAAAAAGCCAGGTGTTGTGGTAGGCACCTATAGTCCCAGCTACTTGCGGAGGCAAGAGAATCGCTTAAGCCCAAGAGTTTGAGGTTGCTGTGAGCTGTGATGCCACGGAACTCTACCAAGGGTGACATAATGAGATTCTGTCTCAAAGCCCCCTCTCCAAAAAAGTTAAAACTTGTATAGTCCAAAAGACACCATAAACAAGTTGAAATACTAGGAAAAAGTTTGTTATGACTGAGAGATTTACAAAATATGAGGTCACACGAACAGAAAAATAGGTAGTTCTCAAAATAGGAAATATTCATTAATAATCAGGAAATTACAAATGAAATCAGTTTTACCATCAGATTTGTAATATTAAAAAGTCATGAAATACCAAATGTTGGTGAGGATAAAGTAAAAGGAATTTGCCCACAGTTTGCAGAAGTGTGATTTGATGTCACTACTTTGGAGAGCAGTTTCATCTAGAAGTAGACCAGGCACAGTGGCTCACCCCTGTAATCCTAGTACTCTGGGAGGCTGAGGTGGGAAAATTGCTTCAGCTCAGGGGTTTGAAACCAGCCTAAGCAAAAGCAAGACCCCATCTCTACAGAAAATAGAAAAATGAGCCTGGTGTTGTGGCCGGTGCCTATAGTCCCAGCTACTTAGGAGACTGAGGCAGGAGGATTGCTTCAACCATACTGTGGTATACTACATAACAGTCAAGGGAACAAACCAGATCTGTAAATTCCATGTGAATTATTAAAACAATGTTGGGGCTCGGCGCCTGTGGCTCAACAGGCTAAGGCGCCAGCCATGTACACCTGAGCTGGCGGGTTTGAATCCAGCCGGGGCCCGCCAAACGATGACGGTTGCAACCAAAAAAAAATGGCCGGGGGTTGTGGCGGGCGCCTATAGTCCCAGCTACTTGGGAGGCGGAGGCAAGAACTTGCTTGAGCCCAGGAATTGGAGGTTGCTATGAGCTGTGATGCTACAGCACTCTTTCCAGGGTAACAGCTTGAGGATCTGTCTCCAAAAAAAAAAAAAAAAAATGTTGGGGGAGCAGTAAATAGCAAAAGGATATGTTATTGTTTATATACCTTTAATACAGGGCAACAGTACACTCTGGGTACATACGTTACATAGGGCGGTTCCTGTGGCTCAGCGAGTAGGGTGCCAGCCCCATATACCGAAGGTGGTGGGTTCAAACCCGGCCTCGGCCAAACTGCAAAACAGAAAAATAGATGGGCGTTGTGGCTGGCGCCCAGTCCCAGCTACTCAGGAGGCTGAGGCAAGAGAATCGCCTAAGCCCAGGAGTTGGAGGTTATCGTGAGCTGTGTGACACCACGGCACTCTACCCAGGGCTATAAAGTGAGACTCTGTCTCTACAAAAAAAAAATAAATAAATAACGTCACATAGATGGGATAAATACACCAATTTCAGAATATTGGTTTACTTTAGAAGGAAAGAGGGTAGAGAAATGGAATAGGCTGACTGGGGGAAGGCAGAAGAGATAGGCCAAAAAGACTTCATGTTTTAAGAAAAATGTGAGAGTATGTTTATGTGAACAAAATATAACTTGTGCCATTGTGAAGCAAAGAAATAATAATATTGATCTTTAACATAAAAAAAGATCCATGGTATCTTAATAAAAATAAAGCCTAACATTTCAAATGAATTTAGTGTTTTTCCAGCTTTATTGAGGTATGATTAACAAATAAAAATTATGTGTTTAAAGTATACAATGTGGTTTATATATACTTTGTGAAGTGATTATTACAGTCAAGCTAATTTTAACATATCTGACCCCTCACATAGTTACGTGTGTGTGTGTGTGTGAGAAAGAGAGAGAGAGAGAGATGAGAACACCAGATCTACTCTCAGCAAATTTCAGGTATACAATAATTTTTATTAATTGTACTCACTATTCTGTATATTAGGTCTCCAGAGCTTACTCATTTTATAACTGAAAATGTGTACCCTTTGACCATCATTCCCTTTTCCTGGGGGAAAAGGGCGGTGCCTGTGGCTCGAAGGGGTAAGACCATATGCCAGAGGTGGTGGGTTCAAAACTAATACTGTTTTACCTTTGGTTTCTATGAGTTCAGCTTTTTCAGATCCCATGAGTGAGATCATGCAGTATTTATCTTTCTGTGTCTGGCTTATTTCATTTAACATAACGTCCTCTGGGTTCATCTAGGTTGTCACAAATGGCAGGACTTCCTTCTTTTTTAAGGCTGAATCATATTCCATTTTATATGGCCTTTGTGAATAATGCTACAGTGAACTTGGAGTACGGTATCTCTTTGAAATAGTGATTTTATTTCCTTTGGATATATTATACCTAGAAATGAGGTATAGTATATACCTCATTATGTGGTAATTTTTAATATTTTGAGAAAGTTCAATATTATTTTTTATAAAGCTATACCTGGCAGTTATAGATTAATTGCCAATAAAATGTAATGCTGTTGTGAAAAACAGGAGAAATATTGCACCACCTTACTTGCTTACATTTCCTTTTTTGATTCTGTGTGATTTTGATTTTGCAACCCTTGTACTTGGTATAGTGCACTGAACAGAACAGCCTTTATTGAACTTGAAATCAGCTAGAGAAGACTGATACTGAGCAATATAATAGGTATTACAAAGGAGAGTAAAACAGGGATTCATTCTACTCTCAGTGGTTGAGGGGTATTTCCCTAAGGAAATAACAGATGGGAGCTCTAGGTAAAACTAGTGGTAGAAGTAAACATGGAAAAGTATTCTAAGGAAGAAATTTAGTTCTAATTGTGTGACTAAATTTGACTTGAGAATGATTGTATTGTTGGTATTTAATATCATAACTCTCAACTAATTAAACTTACCATGTTTTACCAATTAAGATCAATTTTTTTTACATTTCAACATCTTTGAAATTGGGAAGATAGCTTACGTACAGTAGATGAGTTGCCACAGTTTAATTGGCACATTTCTTTATAAAGGATACATAAAATATTGCACATTACTCTCAGTGACATCTTAGATTTGATGAAATTCAGAGTATTTAATTTAACATGCTCTGAGGCCAGACCCATTTGCAACTTGCATTTCAGTATTGTAATTCATACATTTTAAGAGCATTACAGTAAATCCGGCGTTTGTTAGTTTTATGTCCCTTAAGATATTATTAACCACTTACTATGTACTAGGTAGAATACTAAGCATTTTATATTAATTATCTCATATAAATTCTGCCTCAGTTGTATGAATTAGGTGATATTCTCAAATGAAGTTTAGAGATAGAAAGTCATTTGCCCAAGTTCATGTAGCATACATTTAAATTGTAAAAGTCAACTCTTCTGACTCCAGTGCTTTTGTTATTAACAATCATAGCACTAGGGCAGCACCTGTGGCTCAAGGAGTAGGGCACCGGCCCCATATAATAGAGGTGGAGGGTTCAAACCTGGCCCCGGCCAAAAACTGCAAAAAAAAAATCACAGCACTAGAATGCATTCCTTAAGAAGCAAGTTTCCTTCTAATAGAAAGATGGGGCTGGACCCAAGGGTTCATGCCTGTAATCCCAGCACTTTGGGGTACTAAGGCAGGTAAGAGGATAGCTTGAGGCCAGGAGTTAAAGACTAGCCTGGCCAAGATAGCATGACCTTGTCTTTACTATAAAATTTTTTTTAATTAGCTGAGCATGATGGCATGTACCTAATAGTCCCTGTTACTTGAGATGCTGAGATATGAAGATTGCTTGAACTCAAGACTTTGAGATAAAAGCTATAGTGAGTGATGATCATGCCACTGCACCCCACCCTGGGCAACAGAGTAAGATTTCGTCTTGAAAAGAAATACAGTGATCAAGAAAAAAAGAACTTTTTTAAAAAAAGAAAACAACAAAAAATGCAAGATTCCTAGCAGATAAATCTTAGATCTTAGACATCTCAATTTAAAACCTTATTTTATTTATTTGTATATATATTTTTTATTTAAGACAGAACCTCAAGCTGTCACCCTGGGTAGAGTGCCATGGCTTCACAGCTCACATTAACCTCCAACTCCTGGGCTTAAGCGATTCTTTTGCCTCATCTCCCAAGTAACTGGGACCCCAGGAGCCCACCACAATGTCTGGCTATTTTTTGGCTGTAGTTGTCAAACTACTATTGTTTGGCAGGTGGGACTGTATTCAAACCCACCAGATCTGGTGTATGTGTTTGGTACCTTAGCTACTTGAGCTACAAGTGCCGAGTCCTTACTTTATTTTTAAAATTTACTTCCTTGTGCTTTTCAGTAAAAGTACTTTCTATAATACATTCACTATCCATTTTGCTTTTAGTAAAAACTAGTCAGAATGTGTAAATGGTTGTATAATTATTTTTCATAAGACTGGAGTTCACATTGAATATGCTTCCTTTGTAAGGAAAATAAATTTCTTTTTTTTTTGAGACAGAGTCTCACTATGTCGCCCTCAGTAGAGTGCTATGACGTCACAGCTCACAGCAACCTCCAACTCTTGGGCTTAAGTGATTTTCTTGCCTCAGCCTCCCAAGCAGCTGGGACTACAGGCACCTGCCACAACACCCAGCTATTTTTTGGTTGCAGATGTCATTGTTGTTTGGCAGGCCCAGGCTGGGTTTGAACCTACCAGCTCCAGTGTATGTCACTGGCACCCTAGCTGCTGAGCTACAGGTGCCGAGCCAGGAAAATAGATTCCTAATAAGTAATTTATTAATGAAAAATTAGTGTTGATTGCTTCATATGTTTATCTTGAGTTCAGCTATAAGATTTCTAAGTAAAAAATAATTTGGAGGTCAGTCACAGTGGCTCATTCCTGTAATCCTAGCACTATGGGAGGCTGAGGCAAATGGATCGCTTGAGCTCAGGAGTTTGAGACCAGCCTGAGCAAAGTTGAGACCCCCATCTCTACTAAAAATAGAAAAACTAGCCAGGCCTTGTGGCAGGTACCCTATAATTCCTCTTGCTACTGAGGCAGGAGGATTAATTAAGTCCAGGAGTTTGAGGTTGCTGTGAGCCAAGACACCATCGCATTGTACTTGGGGTGACAATGAGACTCTTTGTCTCAAAAAAACAAAAATCTTTTTAATTTTTATAATTTATTGTAAAATTTTTTATAATTTTGGGTGGCTCCTGTGGCTCAGCGTATAGGGCACCGGCCCCATATACTGAAGATGGCGGGTTCAAACCTGGTCTCAGCCAAACTGCAAAACAAAAAATAGCTGGGCATTGTGACGGGCACCTGTAGTCCCAGCTACTCGGGAGGCTGAGGTAAGAGAATCACCTAAACCCAGGAGTTGGAGTTTACTGTGAGCCGTGTGACACCATGGCACTCTACAGAGGGCAATAAAGTGAGACTCTGTCTCGACAAAAAAAAAATTATATAATTTTTATTAAAAATTTTTATAATTTATTTTTTGTAAAGAGAGGGTCTCGGCTCGGTGCCTGTGGTTCAACGGGCTAAGGCGCCAGCCACGCACACCTGAGCTGGCGGGTTCAAATCCAGCCCGGGCTGCAACCAAAAAATGGCCGGGCGTTGTGGCAGGCGCCTGCAGTCCCAGCCACCTGGGAGGTGGAGGCAAGAGACTCGCTTGAGCCAAGGAATTGGAGGTTGCTGTGAGCTGTGATGCCACAGCACTCTATCCAGGGTGACAGCTTGAGGCTCTGTCTCAAAAAAAGGAGAGGGTCTCACTATGTTGCCTAGGCTGATCTTAAACTCCCAGCGTCAAGCGGACTCCTATCTAAGCCTCCTATCTCAGTGCTAGAATTACAGGCAGTAGCCATGGTACATGGCCCAATAATTGCTTCCATAGTATTCAAATTAGTCCTTTTAGAAGTAGATCAAAATAGAATATTTAGTTGAGGTAGAAGAGTTTTTAGCTGATTCAGGGAAGAAACTTTATCAACATGTGGTCCAGCAAGGCCAACTAAAAATATCTGGGTCAAACTTACCTAGGCAGTCTGTCCTCATATTTAAAAAACAGTATAATGGGAGCAGGACTCTAAGGACAGCCTTCATCAAATCTGTGTCTTGATTCATGCTGTTTTGGTCTGGTTGAGTATGCCCTTTATGTTTGGTGCACAGCTGTATTCTTGAGATTGTATTTCACTATTACCTGGGGAATTCCTTTTGGTCTTTCTCTTTTAATCTCTCGTTTCCTTTTCTTCCTCTTTTTTAATTTTCAGAAACTTAACATGAAAAGGGTACCTGAGGGGCACATTTTTTTTGACAGCTTACATTTTGGAAAATTTATTTTACCAAGAAACTTAAATGATAATTTAGCTGAGTTTCTATATTGATCATTTTTTATCCTTAGAAATTTGAAAGCGTTGCTTCTTTTTAAAAATAGCTGTATTGAGATTTAATTTACATTCCATGAAATTCACCCATTTTATTTCCTCAATGTTATTAGAGCACACCATTCTTATTTCACAGATGTATCTTCTTTTCACTCTCTGAGCATAATTTATTTGGAGTTCTTACTTTTAGGCTTCCCAAAATTCCATTTTATTTATTTTGTCTTCCCTGTTTGTCTGTCTTCCATTTTGGAGGCTTTCCTCAGATACCTAGTATCTTGGTTGCATACTCATGATTCAGTGAGAGTGTAAAAATTCAGTGGAAACTCTGAATGTGTAAATGGGTTTTGCTGACTCTGAGCTTCATTATAGGGAGATTTCAGTGGGCTGAAGTTGTGGAAACTATAGTGTTGGGATCCTTAAATCTCTTGGCTGGTCAAGTTACCCAAAGATGAGTCTTCCAAATTCTTGCCTGAAGACTAATGGTCTGGTTGTGTGCATTCTGGAAGCCCAATTAAGGATTCTGGCTGGGGGAACTCTGAAATTCTGCATTCAGTATTTAATGTTTATAGTCACTTAATACCTTGTCTTTGGTACAGTCCTGTGACCTCAATTGTGCCTAACATCTTCCTTCCAGAGAGCTTTGGTTTATCTTCTTCAAAGAATAAATTTCCAAATTTATGCAAGGATGAAGAAGGAGCAGCTATTCACCAATGCGGAACTAGACAGGCCATCTAGGAATCTACCTACTTCCCAAAGTCCTTTCCTCTTTATTTTTCTGCCCTCCTTCCATTCATTTACCACCAGTTTCAGAGATACCTGCTGCTGCTACTACTTCTGTCTTTTGAGGACTCAGTAGTGTAAATTCAATTGGTTCTCAACCTTTCCCAACACAGCTAGCTGTGATGTTATTTTCTTGGGTCTGCTATGCCAGTTACAACTTGCCCACTTAGTTGGTTTTTTTTTTTTTTGTGATAGTCTCACTTTCTTGCCCTCAATAGAGTGCCATGGCATCCTAGCTCACAACAGCCTCAGAATTTTGAGCACAAGTGATTCTTTTGCCCCAGCCTCCCAAGTAGCTGAGACTATAGGAACCCACCACAATGCCCAACTATTTTTAGAGAGAGGTCATGCTCTGGCTAGTCTTGAACTTGTGAACTCAGGCAGTCCACCTGCCTTGGCCTCCCAAAGTGCTAGGATTATAGGCATGAGCCTATCCCACCAGGCCTATCCTCCCACTTCTTATCTTTCCAAATTATGTATTTCCTATTCTGTTCTCCCTTTCTTCTAGGTTTATATCTTTTTAATTTTTTTTTTTTTTACATTTTTAAATTTTTAAATTCATAGTTATAGTGGAGTTTGGGGAAAGAATGAAATGAGAAGCTCATGGATAATTTGCCATTTTAACCCAGAGGCTATTCTTAAAGGGCAGGAGCTTTGTCTCGTCAGTCTCTAAATTGCAACTCATAGAGCAATCTATGATACTGTAGCTACTTAATAAATGTTTGAATGGATGAAATCTTATTCTACATATGTATTATTTGTCACAGCATATCAAATTATCTCAAAACTTAAGTGACTCAGAACAACAGTAAACTCTGTCTCACATAGTTCCTGTGAATCAGGAATTCAGGAATGGCTTAGATGGTTGGTTCTCATTCAGATCCTCTCCTAAGGCTGCATTTATCTCCAGGCCTTGTAGAGGCCAGGGGTACCATTAAGGATAACTCACTCAATTGGTAACAGAATCCAGAAAAAGCAAGTAAATTAAACCCAGAGTAATTACAAGGTAAGAAATAATAACGATCAGAGCAAATGTTAATTAAATAAAAAACAAATGGTACAGAAAATTAATGAAGCCAACTGTTGGCTCTTTAAAAAAATATATAAAAACCAACTAACAAGGCTCGGCGCCTGTGGCTCAATGGGCTAAGGCGCCAGCCACGTACACCTGAGCTGGCGGGTTCGAATCCAGCCCGAGCCTGCCAAACAACAATGGTGGCTGCAACCAAAACATGGCCAGGCATTGTGGCAGGCACCTGTAGTCCCAGCTACTTGGGAGGCGGAGGCAGGAGACTCGCTTGAGCCCAGGAATTGGAGGTTGCTGTGAGCTATGATGCCACAGCACTCTATCCAGGGTGACAGCTTGAGGCTGTGTCTCAAAAAAAAAAAAAAACCAACTACCAAGATTAAT